>WSTZ01000001.1:128845-167274 GCA_019632295.1 Tulasnella sp. 418 | reverse complement strand
GTGTGAACCAGGAGAGTAATGGGATACAAGTTCGTCATGTGGGATGGTAAGTATGCATGTTCGGGGAGGGGATAAATAACCTAAAAAAGCTTTGGAAGAATAGTTTACAGTAGGAACGAATAAACAGTAATGAAACAGGCAATGATAGTCCAGTCAGCTTTTGTATGAGCAAATTTTGAACAAGCGTCCTAGTGATGCGCGTTCTGTAGATAATTTTCTTTTTCCACAACCTAGCTTATAGCGACTTGGGGGGACTTGAGCTTGGATCCACATCAGGATTGGCCACAACAAGGCGCTTGGACACTGGGCTAGAAGGAGGAGACGGTGAATCATCATCGATGTAAAAACGCGTGGGGCTTGCGACCTGAGATGAGCGTCGACTGCCAGCACGGTGCGATTGACTTGATTTTGGCCTCGTTTGGTTGTGCGGGTTCGTAAACCATGATGATGGACTATGAGACATAGCTGATGGAAGTACAGTCGGTGCAGTCTTTGGACGCTTGGAGGAAGAACTTGGTTGACCAATAGAGTTCGGCTTTTGACGTGGGGGACGCTGTGGCTGTTGTGGATGAGAGATTGCATAATGATGGGCTGAATGAGAGTGTCCTGAATGAGAGGGGTAGTGATGACTTGATTGCGAGTAGATGTAACTAGAGTGAGAGGAGACCGAAGCAAGATCAATTGACCGCTTCTCGAAAGAAGAGCCATTGCGAGTGAGCGGCACAGGGCTGGTAACTGGTGAAGCGCGAGGATCCATCGGTATTGAACCGTATTGTTGGGCTAGATAGGTCTGAGCGAGATTGTAGTCCGCTGTCACGTCCAAGGATGAGGGTAATGGAGCAATCCCCTCTAAAGGATGTGCCCCATTCAAAGACAAGGCGCTAAAAGGCGTTTGTGGCCGACTTTGATTTATCGGAGACGTGGCTCGGTCGTGGATGCTTGCAGCTCGTGCCAGTTGTGGTGGGGAGTAGAGAAGATTCTTGATATCCGTGCTCCCATATTGACCATACTGGAATGATGATGTATCATTATGTCAGCCAAATTACATCCAGACATTTTGATGGATGCGGAGACAAAAGGTGCTAGGCACTGCTGAATCAAAGCTCACCTCATAATCTTTCGGTTCCGTGTTTTTGGTAGTACTGGTTGATCGACTAGGAGGCTCCACGGGAGCATGCCCCACTGGTGTAGTAGTGGGGATGCCAGCATTCTCCTCGTCCCTTGGCCACCACCTCTCTCTACGCCTCCAAATCCAATACAAAATACCACCAATAACACAAGCCATGCAAAAAGCACCAACCGAAGCACCCACTGCAACTCCAACATACTTCTTCTGCTTGGCTGAACTATCATCAGCAGGGGATGTTGGAAGTGTCGCTGGCCGAGTGAAAGCAGTGACTACCACGGTGGTGGAATACACGTAGTAGTCGGAGCCCATCGGTAATGGACGTTGTTGACCTCACGCAGAGCGAGGAGATAAGGAAGAGAAAGACGACAAAAAGCCAGCGAAGAGTTCGGGTTTATAAGCCAGAACGGATCACCCGTCTATTCGGCGCGAACTCTCATTTGGTCATGCACTATATCGACGTCAGAGTTGCAAAATGTTTTCGGGATTATCCCTTTTGTGAGACAGGTTCCTTCCATGAGAGGAAAGGCGGAAGTCAAAGTCATTCAGGAACCGCGAACTGCCCCACAACAACAACACTTTGTGTCAAAACAAAAACTCCGCCGTTTCTTAAAGACTCTTCATCCATGGCAAGCAAGCCACCGCAACCAGCCAACGGTCGTCCAGAGGCAGAAGTCATTCACAGCGTAAGTTTCAGCATTACTTCAATATGTACGTTTACACCCGCTGAGGGCTTTCCCATCTCTTGGCGTCTACGAACCATCATTTGGCTGCCAGTTCCAAGATGGACTTTCATATTCCAAGGCCCGCATGGATGAGGCGCTTTTGAGTGGAATTCTAGAAAGGCCCACTCCAGCCCACACAGCCAAAGACACTGTAAAGCCCAAGAAAGACGATATAGATGTCATTGTGCGCCGATTGTTTCATTTTGGCTCCGAATAGCGTGTTGACACACCCCCACTCAAGGTCTCAGAAATGGAATTATCACGCACTCAGGCTGAAAAGCTGCTAGTACAACATGGAGGTGACCTGAACAAGGCACTAAGAGCCCTGATTTTCCCTTAGGCGGCCTTGTTTACGCGTAACAACCCTTCATTATGCCAGTAGATCATCCTGAAACACTAATCTCAAAAATTTGGTATCCATTTCCTTTGCTGCGGTGGTGAGAGTTGTCGCACGGAAATAGACAACTAAGGAGTGTTGGCATTTGGTTCACTGCTTGATTCTCAAGTCCAGCTTTTTGAGCTGCTACTGATGAATTCTAAAAGAACGACATACTGCTCTGATTAGCCGGTGTTAGTAAGACAGTTCAGCCCTTGTCGGAAGTGGTTCTTACATGTCCCGAACTCACCTGCTCGCCAAGAGGGCACGAGGCAACCCTAGGGGGGTCATTTTATGTGGCTTATTCGGTTTACAAGCAAAAGTGCCTGACCGAGTATTCAAAAGTTTGTTAAGACGCTCGAAGGCTGATTCTGCTTGCGAAAGGCCATTGGTCACAGAGAATGATCGATCCGATCGAAGCATGAGCCAATCATTGCCTCGAGGAAGGCGGAGTCTTCTCAATATCCGTTCCATGCTAGTTCAATACTATACGGTATCCTAGTATTCTACTGTACCTGTGGCTTCACCACATCACTACAGCAGTCATGTCCGCGGTTCATATGTGAAACATGTATCTTCTGAACATAGGTAAGAGAGATTGTTGGAAGTGCAAACTAGGTCATGAGTGTAGCTCCAACTGTATAGAGATTCAGCTCGGGGTTCTCGGGGTTCTCTAGCCATGAGGCGTTGACAGATGTCAAAAATAGAAGCTTACTTACGTGCTCTTAGAGAACTCTCGGCATTCATATAAGAAAAACCACCGCGAAGCCTATATTGTAGTTTCTCTTTCGACAGGCTGCGCCTCAGTGGTTGATCTAATGTCCCCTTCGGGGTGACTTACATTAAAATTGGAACAATACAGAGAAGATTAGCATGGCCCCTGCACAAGGATGACACGCATAATTAGAGTGGATGCTCTCCGGAGCACAATATTTATTTTATTCGGTAATCAGCTTCCATTTCATATCGTGTTGATCCAAGTGACGACACGCATCAAAACCAGTGAGGCACATGGTACACTTTTGATAAAAACCAATATCATGGTATAGAACTAACCCATTTGTCGACAATACAAAACGAACAAGAAATTCCATCAGTACACAAGTCCAACCCAAATAAAGTATCTAATATCGAAAACGACAAGTGGTAGCTAGCATAGAAAATGTGGTATCGTAGAAATTGCTCAATGCTCCCTCTTCATCTCCACCACAACATTAATCGCCATAATGACGATATAGCAAAGGATCAAGGTGTAGCCCCAAGCTTTCGTCAAGCGGAATCCTTTGAGTGGCACAACCACCAACGTGCTGATAAGTAGGAATAGTAGCCCAACAGAGCTCACTAGTAGCGTTGTGCCAAACTCGATGTCATAATGATCCAAGGTTGATGAAGAAGAAAGGACGATTGATCCAGAAACTCCAACACCCAGCAGAATGTTGAGCATAGGTCCACCAAAGCAAGCAGAGAAGCCCATGATAGGAGCGAAGACTGCCACAGAGAGATTGGCTACAAAGTCTGCCAATGAATTCCCAATGGCGAAAACAGTGAGCCCAATTATGGCGTCACTCAATCCAAAGATAAAACCAAACGTCTAGGAAAAGTCATTTTAGTCCATACAGTCATGCAAAACATGTGAACTATCATACCCGAAGGACGCTAACAACTTCATCGGCAATAGCCATGATCCACACCATAGCAATGACGAATCCCATCAAGCACCGCCCTACCTTTCCTGCGGTATTCTTCCCATTGTTCGCAAATACCAGAACCAGGGAGGCGGCTGAGACTCCTACCGCAGAGGCCGAAGCAAGATATATCCACCAATGTGGTGAATTGGCTATAAAATTGTTATATGAGATATCATAAATTAGGCCATGCATGAGTTGAAAGACCTACAGAATAAGACAGCGGAGGCAAACAATGGACCCAATATACACTGCGTCATTGTCAACCACTTATTGAACCCTAGCGTTTCTCCTGCAACCGCTTCGCCGCCGGAATGAAGCTCCTCCTGATAATGATGTGCAATGCTCGAGACTTCGCTCTCGCCCCTGTCTTCGGCTTCCGAAGACGACAATGACGTAGTTTCATCCCTTGGTAAGCTAGGCATTGCGTCAGACGTGGCTGTAGGTGCTGAAGGGCTTAAAGCCAATTCGGGATCAAAATCTAGATCTATTAACGTTCCTGTCCTTGGGTCCGTGCCAAGGCCATTCAACTTGGCCTCCTTTCTCCGACGCTCTGAGGATGAATCTTCATCTAATTCCGGGATCACAGAGGGTCGACTTGATCCAAACTTGATATCTTCATCGCCTGTTTCGGTCGTGTCGCACTCATCCTCGCCTTCCTCCCTTGTGATGACAATAGGCAAGGTCAACGTCAGGCATAACACAGCAGGGGCAGCTAATATGCTGACTATCCTACCCATCCAGCCTCTGGAAGGCGAAAATAGATGTTGCAGAGTTGGGAACAGTGTACGACCTGCAGCTCGGAAGAATGCCTTGATTTTCTGCCAGCGAGTTCTTGGTGGACTATAGCGAGGGAAGGTGGAGGAAGAATAGGCTGAAGAAGCACCCAAATGAAGGGAGGACGAAGATGCCTCTAATGGAGAATGTAGGTGTAACGGAATGTTTGGAAGAGGTGTTCGTCCACTTGGGGTTGCTCCCGATGCGGACGTAGGCCCGGGAGGCATCAGTGACTGATTTCTGGTATTTAGGTAGGCGCTGAGGGTATCAAGCCCTGCTGGAGCAGAGGCAGTAGTAGTAAGACCAGCGCCTCGACCAGCAAAAGACGTGGAAGGTGAAGGGGGGCTAGATAACCTGCTATCACCCCCTTCTGGTGCGGGAGAACGGATCGCTATGGAAGGAATGGGTGATTTTCCTTTTCGCCTCTCCTGAGAAGTGTCTATCGTGAGGTGAGGTGGTTCAATTGACCGTTGGTCGAATGGAACTCTAAGGGTCTCGTCCCATGGATTCTGCTCGTCGTTGTAACCTCCAGTTCTACTCATTCCATCTTCCTCGTCTCTCCCGCCTTTCCCAGTGCTGGCACCCACACTGTGTCTATGATGGTGGGTTCTGTAGTAGTTAGCAGCATAAGGTGTGCTGGGACTTGGTTGGTCGAATACATTGAGTGCTTCAGATGTAGATTCCTTTTGCAGTGCGTTGATGACTGAACGGAATTCAAGCGCTCCCAGAAGAGAGAATGATGGCATATGGGTTGGACTGTGTGGTCGATGGTGTGAGTGGCGACGGTGACGATGGGATTGATTATGTGTCAGCCTTGGTGTAGCATTGGGTTGATGAGATGCGGAGAGATTGACGACGGAAGATGATGTTGATAAACGACCATCCTGGGAGGGAGTGATGACTTGGGATTGTGTCAATCTTGTGCGGGGGTCGAGTTGTGTTGTATCAACGGCGGTAAGACCTGATTGCTGCGACGGTAGAGTTGGGCTAGATTGCGTTCGAAGGCGTGGAGATGCTGGAGAGAGAGGTAGGGATATTTGACCTTCACCATCTGTGTCCCGATTGAAAAACGAGGGGAAAATGCGATTCACGGTGCGCCGGGGAATGAGCGGAAAGGCCTGGACACGAGATCGGGACAACTCACGATGGTGCTGGTGTGAATCTGGTTCTCGATCGGTGTAGGGTTCGTTGATTAGGTCTTCGTCATCAGTATATGCAGTTGGGGTGAATGAGTTCGCATCGTATCGTCCTGGGACATCCAAATGAGAAGAGGATGTCGGAGGTAGATCCAGATGTGTAGCTCGCACAATTTGGATGGATTCATCATCGGCATATTCCGCCCTTATGAGCTGTTCTGTACGTCTTAATTTGGCCCTCCTGTTCTCCCACCATGTGCCCACAATGACGACAATGACGTATGCAACGTAGAGACCGACAAGACCCGCCGCTTCCCAACGTTGAATCTTGCCATCAATAAGTATGGCAAGCAACATGGCAACAGCGATTGTGAAGAATCCCACGTCGCGGAGAAATTGCGTCTTCCTGACGTGGAAGGGCTTGATGATACACATGGAGCCTACCACCACCGAGGTGATGAAGGTCGCTGCACCCAATAATTCACCAATTGCGAGAGACCCCGAGTTGGCTCGCATGGCGGAGTAGGTGGAGAATAAATCAGGAGAACCATTTCCAAAGGCGAGAAAGGTGACACCAGCGATGTTTTCAGAAAGACCGAACAGATGTGCGATGGTCGCGAGGTTGGGACAGAAGAAGTCGGAAGCGGTAATGCCAATGAACTAAATTAAAGGGGTAAGACCACAGAGATGATGCACAAAACGTGAAACACTTACGGAGAACAGGAATATGAGCCAAAGGATGAGACCGATGCTTTGAAGCGAAGGAGATGTCAGCAGAAAAAACTTGCCATGCGACGAAAGGGCTGCTCACAATCTAACTGGTCTGAGGGAAGGCTTTGTGCAATAGTATTCCTGGAGATAATTAACGCCAAGGAATGTATCGGGAGCAGGGCAAGAGTCGATTACATGGGCGCACTGGAGATCTAGCGGGACGGTTATTGGAGCGCATTCCTAGCGATTTTGGTTCAGCCAATAACGCAATGTGGTCTGGACCAATAAGAGCTTACTTGTACGAATGAGCGTTTGACAAGATTGTTATTGCTATGATAGTAGTGAGATTTAGACCAAAGTAAAGCGTTGAGTGCGATTGTACATGTGATGGCCAGTCGCAAGGCCATTGAAAGAGTCGAATGGGATAACACACTCAGCCACCACAACCCAGTAGGCTCCGATGGAACGGGTATAACCGGAGATAACAAATACATCACGTGACCATGTTTTGAACTTGCCACGCCCTTTGCTCTCCTCCACACACTCTCTAAACACCCCGCCAACACAGGTTCATATTCACAATGTCATCAAAAACCAAGAGCGATGTTGCTAGACCTAAATTGCCTACAGGCACCAATCCACATCTAAAGATTCGTTAGTCATTCTAATCCATCATTAGAAAAAAAAGGTCAATCCGCTAACATGTATTCCAGTCTCTCGCGATGGCCCTCAACCAGTCAAGTTTCAAATCATCGTCAGAGAAGGGCAAGAGATCATCGTTGGGCGCATCAAGATTCCAACAGTAAGCTTATCGATATCCTCATCTTATCAACTGTTGACAATTTCTCTCTTTAGCCCGAGAGCCATGCATTCATCCTCCGTCGATTTGACACGGGCGCGATCTCGCTTTCCACCATGTTTAGATCCTCTTTCCCTCATGCCTCAGAGGAGCAAGAGCGTCAGGAATCGTCTTGGGTAAAGGCAAATTACGATACCCAAGGTGCCAATGGAGGGGGGAAGCTCCGTCTTGCGGGCACCTGGGTTCCTCCAACCGTCGCAATGCATCTGGCCAAGGAATATCACTTGGAAAACATTGTTGATCCTTTGGTACACGCCGTTCCCGAGTCAGCTTCCGCTTATCGCAAGAGCAATCAGAAGGCACCAAGCGCGACCACCCTCGCGACCACAAACAGCGCCGCTTCCGTGGGCACGGTTTCTCAGCCTACTCCCACTACACCAAGATCTCCCCGTCCTCAAAATAGGCAGCAAGCGGCCCCATCACCAACGACATCTCCCCCATCCACAACCTCAGTCAAGGAGACATCACCGTCACCCAAAGGTCCGCCTGCTAAACGCTCCCGCAAATCCGCCTCTCCCGCTCCCGCCACTATAACTACCCGTTCTTCCACCCGTACCACTCCAGCTAAGACATCTTCATCTCCTCTCAAGGTTCAGCCAACACCAAAACCCCCTGTTATTCGCGAAGAGGAGACTGAACCCGAAGTTCCTGGACCGGATCCAGATCAAGATATCGCGGAGGCCAAGGCTGAAGTGGCCGCTCTCAAGGCGCAACGAGATGCAGCACTCTCCGTTCCTACTACCCCCGCGGCGAACAAGAAACGAACAATAGAACATACTGAGACACCCCCCTTGAAGTTCGATATGGAACGAATTGCAGAGGTTGCTTCCCAGGCTGAAAATGGAATCGTTGTTGAGCGCCCCATCAAGGAGATTAGTCCAGGCAGACTCGCTAGAATTACGAATGTTCAACTTAAGCCTGCT
This sequence comes from Tulasnella sp. 418, assembly GCA_019632295.1. Taxonomy (NCBI): domain Eukaryota; kingdom Fungi; phylum Basidiomycota; class Agaricomycetes; order Cantharellales; family Tulasnellaceae; genus Tulasnella; species Tulasnella sp. 418. Next base: position 158,956 of record WSTZ01000001.1, on the reverse strand, counting down.
CACAAAGCAGCTGCCTGGGGTAGCTTGGCGTTTATGGTTGGAGTTGCTGCGACGTGAGTCTGATCAAATCAACCAGTTTTCATGCCCGACTTAATGATTTCTCCTTCAATACATAGAACTTACCTACCTCAGTTCTTGTGGTGATGGCCGTACTTGTAATGAAACTGCCATTAGCTTCGTAACCTAGCATACAAGATGCGATTTCTTTATCCTGCCTCCTTATTTGACATTCCGCATGGAATTTGTATCAACAAGAATTGTAACGACGCTTCCTTTCCTTATATGATCCTTGCCCACGTGCCTCCTGTACATCGTTGGGGCCAAGTTCACTTTCGTTTTATTTCAACTAACAAGTTGAGGTTCATTTTGTTGTAATGAGTCACAGTTGGGGAATTGAGGGTATCGCCAGTAAATTAAGCTAGCTGATCTACTTTGCTTCATCATAATTGGGCTTGGTGCGTTGCCGTTGCGAGGACAAAATCTTGTTGATAAAAATCCCGTAGATGGGTCGTGAGGTGTTTACCACATCGGATGACTTCGACTTCGACGCCCCGAATCGTCACAGTAGTATCATCCCAACATCGCAAACATGGTGAAGCCAAGGGGAATAAATCAGAAAAACATATGGATAGCCGCCGGTGACGGTGATCTCCCGCGAGTGATGGTGAGCTTAATTTATATAAGGTGGCAGTTGTTGTTTGCTAACCTGTATATAATTTTGCATCATTATAACAGGAACTTGTATCAGAAGGTCTCTCGCCCAACGTCCCAGATGAAAATACCTATACCCCTATGTTAGTCCTACGAGTTGTTTCGGGTATTGCTGACCTTACGCTAGTTGTTGCTGAACAAGGCATGCGGCAGCTTCTTATGGGCACCTCGATGTGCTAGACTACTTGATAACCCAAGGGGGTGACGTCAATGTCTTGGATGAAGATGGAGAAACACCGCTCTTTGTTGTGGAGTCAATAGATGTTGCTAAATTTCTCGTAGAGCGAGGAGCTAAGGTTGACTTGGCCAATAAAGAAGGCATGACTGTAAGTTATTCCTTCCGCTCATGACATGTATTGCTGTAAATTGACTTCACTTTTACTTGGCAGGCAGCGGATAACCTTGATGAGGAGTTTCCCGAAGTTGCAAATTACTTGAGATCGATAAACGGCGACGCCGCTGGGCAAAATAACGAAAATTCGTTCTCATCTGAGAATCAACCTGTCCGTCAAGCACCTTCGCAGCATTATACAAATATGGCCTCTGAAATGATGACAAATGAACTTCTGGAGAAAGTGGCAGAGGTTGTGGAGAACGCAAGGAAGGAAGGAAGAGAAGATGGGCCAAGCGAAGAGGAGCTGAGAAGGGTGGTACAGGGACATTTGATCAACGCCGTTCGAACTGGTCAGAGGCTATCCGAACAAATGGAAAATGGCGGTGGTAATACAAGCAGTAATAGGGTTATGGAAGATGATGTGAATTCGAAAAGAATCAGACGAGGGGACTGACCAGTGACCATACACCCTGAATGTCTTGTGTAGCATAGATTTTCCAGAATAAAATCACTCATTTTCGGTTGCATATCGAAGATGAGTAGCAATGACTCTCGAGTAATTTGGACCCTGTGCAGTTGTCATGAATTTCCTTTTCGAGTCAGCGAAAGTGTTCAAAAACGGGATCCACCAACCACAGTCACAACATTCTCGTATATTTCCGATGGCACTTACTGAATCACTCGCTAACATCAAAGGAGATGAGCCCGCAGTTTCCCAAAAAGCAGATGTGACCGACTCAACTACGCCAGGCCAAGCTTCCAAAGAGTCACCGGAAAACCCAGCATCAACCGAACATCCGGCGGAAAACACTACTGCTACTTCTGCGACTGTAGTTGGACAACCGAAGCGCGAAGTCATAGTGAGAAAGGAAATCATACAGCTGGAAAACAGCGATGATGAAGATGAAGATGATGGGGAAGAAGGCGTCAGTGAAGAGACTGTAGGCGGAATGCTCGCTGATTACCCTGATGATTCAGAGGTATGCAACTCTGGTCGTTCTTCACCTTATTGTCTCTTGTCTCTGATGAACTATTCAAGGAACTGGAGCTTATTCACTCCCGATTAACGTCTCTCACCGCCTTGAACCTTCCGCGTTTCGCGGGTTTCCTGAAGAAACTGTGTTTGAGACAGAATTTTATCACTGTACTCGAACCAAGTGACTTCCATCCACTCGTAAACTTAGAAGAACTAGATCTGTATGACAACAAGATGAAACATCTGGGAGAAGCTCTTGAAAATTGTAGCAAACTAGGGTGAGTTCGGACCGGTTGGATGTATTGTGTCGACCTAATCGCTCACCACTTGGATCTGTAGTGTACTAGATTTCTCATTCAACTTGCTCCGGAGTGTACCGGACACGATATCCAACCTGCAGTCTCTGAGAACAATTTACTTTGTACAAAACAAGATCACCAAAATCGATCATCTTCATCATTTTGGGGCAACGTTGCGCAGCCTCGAATTGGGTGGCAACAGAATTCGGGTCAGGACATCCTGAGACTATTTAGTGTTATCACAGGAGCTGGCTAAACTGATACCCCAAAAGACAATAGAAAATCTCGACGCGCTCGTCAACCTGGAGGAGCTGTGGCTAGGGAAGAACAAGATAGCGAAATTGCAGGTGAGCTATTCCATCCACTGGTCATACCAACATTCACGCTCATACTTCCTCGCCGAAGAACCTGAGCCATCTTCGATCCCTTCGGATACTCTCTATTCAATCGAACCGATTAGTAAAATTGGAAGGGCTGGAATCACTCGCGAACCTGGAGGAGATTTACTTAAGCCACAACGGAATTCTGCGACTCGAGGGGCTAGACAACAATGTGAGTGATGCGTTAAAGTCCATTTACCAGTCGGCACCATACCATCTATGTCCGGCGGGCTCCCCTACAATGGAGGCCTGTCTCAACCGCTACGAGTTCCGGTGTTTTTTAGACTTAACCATGTCCGGAATCATCACTGCACGCGCATCCGCATGCCACGTTTACCAGAGATGAAGATGTTCTAATTGCTTGGTTTCTTCCCTTGCAGCTTAAATTAAGAACTATCGATCTAGGGAGCAATCGCATACCTAAAATTGAGAACGTATCGCATCTCGGCGACCTAGAGGAGTTCTGGGTGAGTCCAGGTTCTTATTTTTTGAGCTCTTGCTTCTCGTTGCTCTTGGCGAATATGAGACGCTCCACCCCCTTGGTCTTTGCTCCAACGAAGCACGACCTTGCCATGTTTCATGCTCGTCTGAGCGTAAACAAGCTAGCCTTACTTCGAGTTTAAACTCCAAGACCTACTCTCAAAACCTTCCCGGATCTCTCCGGCATTAGCTGACGATCCATTTCTCTGTTTCTTTGAAATGCGTTTTCATCGCACCATCCGCGCCATGCCGCACACCGCTCTTTCCGAATCCCTAATTGGGTGCAAAGATCAACGATAATCAAATACCAAACCTGCACGACCTGACTCCTCAGCTCGGTTCACTGTCCGCCCTGCAAACCATTTACTTGGAGGGAAACCCCTGCCAAAGGGACGATATGGCTAATTATAGGAGGAAGGTAATGCTGGCGCTACCACAGCTATCCCAAATTGACGCAATGTACGTACGATCTTTCTTGGTATTCATCCTATTCGCAGGAGAGGCGCCTTCCCAATGGGGTTTGCTGAGCGACGTATTGGGCAAACCATTTACTGATTGTGCCCCCCTTTTCTTCATTGTGTTAACAGATATGTGCGAAAAGCATGATACCCGCCTTTATCGGTTGACTACTTTAGCAATGTCAATATCGATTAAGTAGTAATCACCATATCCGCTCATGACCAGAATAGGATTGAATTCGTCATATTTATACTATCAGTAAAAGATGACAGATTGAAAGGTCGGAAGCATAAAATGGGGAAGTGTCCCGTTGGACACCCTTTTGAGCAAGATGGATTGAAACAAGTGCAGACTAAAAACAGCGAGATAATCCAAAAATACACTGGCATGTCGTGAAATAGTACGGAGCAAAACCTTGGATGATGGGACACAAGTCAAAAATGGGGCAGGACTAACGAATCAGATAAGTAGGTGATAGCAACTGAAAGGGATGAAAAAAATAATCTGAGAGGCGAACAAGCAAGAAACTGGGTGGAAGTTTTCATCGAGAAAGGGCCTCGAATTTCTGTTGGGGAGCAAGTGATCCACACAGCGTGTTAAGAATAGAAAGAGCTTCATGCGCGGTAGGTCGCGTGGCTGCATTTGAAGCAGTCATGGAATTAAGCAAAGGCGAGAGGAATTGAAGTTGACGAGTCTATGGTCATTGTCGGTGAGCTCTCGGACCGAGGCATAGATAGCAAGATAAAGGCTCACCTCGCCAAAAATATTTCTGAGAGTGGAGCCGAGAGATTTAATGTCTTTCCTCAGATAGTTAACGATGTGATCGTCGTGTGTATGACGCCCGTCGTAATGAATTGCGTTGGAAAGGCTAGCGAGATAGTAGCGGACCGGGAACTCGGAGCGATCCCACTTCGCTGACGAAATTGGAGCCAAACCAACGTCCATGCCAATGTTATGAGGACTGAAGTTAACGCGTGTGATTTTGTTCTCGTGGAAGAAGGTAAGACCCTATGGTGAATTATGATGAGAACAGGCTTTCGTGAAGCTTAATGTCATACATACCTCGAGGAGTTGACGGGCAAAGTCAATGCAGTCGCTTGCATTCTGGAACGCGGGAGTATTGTAGGGGTGCAAGCGAAGGATCATGAGGTATGCCTCGCCATCTTGCTCAACGATCTCCAATGTTGGGACCGAATGGTTCCATGGATCACTCCGCATAGCATCTGAATTAAGATAGTGGATAACTTCTAGCTCTGCTGACTCCATTTTAACTTTCTTGAAGTGAACAGTAGCCGAAACGGTTGACTTTGATGAGGAAGCAACCTAGAGTGGAAGCATAAGCATGTGTATGTTTAATGAATGACGAAACACTTACTGGTTGAGTTGGGTAACCTTGATAGGCGGCCGGAGGAGTGGTGTCGTTAAGCTCATCCTCAAGATCGCGCTGCGCTTCCAGCCACCTTTGGTCTTGGAGGCGACTTAGCACATCATCTTGTGCACTTAGCCATGATTGGGCATCGTCGTCATAGAGTTCTTCGTCGTCTTCATCCCAGTTGTGCATACGCTCAAGGGGATGGCCGAAGTCGTGGGCTTCGTGATCCAAGGTCCACTCCGAAGCTGCGTCGTCGTAGTCGACTGGGTCCGTAGAGGTAGATGCTTTATTGTGATAGGTGCAGGACTCAAAGTGGAAGTGTGGATGCGTGAGTGAGGCCATTGCAGTTGGATTTCGTTTAGTCGTGAAGTGGAAGTGAATTGTAAACGTGAGCTGTTGGGTGGTTGAATGAAAAGAGACTTCGAGAAAGGGGGGTAGATATAGTGACGACGGGCGTCTTGTGGGAGCTATATCCAACGAACGCCCTTTGCAAGCCCTAGAAAAAGACTTGTTTGTGTGTGGTCAGGTTCTGACAATGACCCTGCGTCGAAGCCTCGTGTCCTTCGGGCTCGCGGGAAGATAGTGAGAAATCCCTTATCAAGAATTCGATCACCGCATTAGATCCTTCACTTGACGCAAATTAGAGGAGGTTTGTTATTTGCAATCAGAGAAATGAGCTCACTACCAGGGGAATGATTCAAGAGACATCGTCATGTCTTTGATTTCATCGGAGTGAGGTCAACTCTCGAGTCGGCTTTCAACTGGGCCAGAAGCTAAACCTCGAACCTGGAACAACCACAAAGTGGAGATTACGCAAGTTGCCGTCTGGAGAAGGGAAACAGTGGTAAACGTTGGTTAGTTTGTAATGTCACCCCAGCTTGATGTACGATCTCCATGTACTCGGAATAGCAGAGGCCTCGCCACCAAGCGTCAATTGGCATTGCTTGGGGTCGATCCGTGAGTATAATTGAACGCTATTGCTCGCACGCCAACCGAGTGAATGGTAAGAAGTGCATAATGGGCCTTTTTACGTTCGCATCCGGTTGTCCTTATGGGGGGGTAGAGGGTGCATCACGAGAACGTTCTAACTCTATTAACTCGAGATTCTTTGGAGAAAGAAATGCAAATGTATACTAACCGATCGGCTAGAGTGCGTGTAGACCAGTCTAGAGCACGGCGCAGCGAGTTTTCCGAGGAGGCGCTGTGATACATTCCAAGGAGAGCGGTGGCTTGCGTGAACAAAGCGAGCGCGGTCGTGGATGTCCCAACACCAAAGGGATGAATGATAACCACGGAGGAAGGTCACAGAGTTGCTGATCCGCTATCGCAGGCATAAAGTGCCGTGTCAATTGTGGAAGTTGTACACCAAAGGGATATCCAAGGGAAACAAACCAGAAAAAACGGATCCGCGGATGTGCAAGTGAGAAAGTCGAATGGGTAACGTGACCAGGAATGAATCGGAGATTGAAAATAAAAACATAAATACAATCTCCGACTGGATATTCATTCTCCGCATTGTTTGAGACGGGACCGGGAAAGGTCGAAAACACTTTAGATTTGGACTTTTGAGAAAAGCACGATGCCGCCGAGGAAGAACGGCAAACAGCCGGTCAAAGCCGACACACCACCGATGACATTCGACATTTCCCCCAATGTTCTCGCTCTACGGTCGTCGTGGAAGTGGGCTGCCGTATGCGAGTATTTGCATAAATTCATGCCTGCTCTCAATGTCGAAGGATACACAATACAGGTTAGCATCCTTTTCTTCTCCTTCCACCATCGGATCCATCTCTATTTATATGGGCGAGATGCCGGGTTGTCGAGTGTCCGTCCAGCATTCTTTCCACACCACTGTGGTTAAGCCCCCTTTTGTAACATTGCACCGTAACACGACGTCACATTCATATACCCATCGCTACTACCTCTGTCTCGACAACGGGCGCCCAACTCGTGTTTTTTCGCGCCCATTATCGATCCTCGTCTTCTCATCCTCGCCCCGACAAAGCACTCACGCGTTTTCACCACTATTTCGTCTATTCTAGGCCCTTGAGGATGACCTTGCCGATACAACATTTATGATCCTCCCCAAGTTGCTTCATCGTATGCTGTATACTTTGACACTTGATCGTCGAATAAAGTCAGTTTATAACGTCCACGTCATAACCTTGTAAAACTTCTACTCATCATCTGTTCTCATAAATCCAGTGCCGAAACTTGGGAAATATATCTCCGGAAGCAGCACCTTCGCAGGAGTGCAGGACCTTACCCCCTGGGTACTGATGAGGAGCCTATTGAGTGGGCTTCCCTACCCACGCTCACAAAGTTGGATCTGTTTCACGCTGTTTGTGAATGGCCATTTTACAATCCAACTCGGTTGAGGACCGCGATGAATGATGAAGACAACTTTGCGAACTGGGTAAGCTGTTTTCTGCAATAATCTTTTCTTTTCAACCTTCTGACACGCATTTGCAGCGTGCGGAGCCGATTGGTTGGGATTCAAAACGAAATGCCTACTGGTTCTTTGGCGGTCAGTCCCCCTTCTCAGCGTTGTACTCAATGAAATAGAAACGAATCGACCCGATTGATTATAGGCGAACGGCTATGGATCCAACGAGCTCGTCCAGTACCTCCTCGACCAAAGAAGACTGCCCAGAAAAAGGCCGCATCCGCAAAATCCAAAAAGGCTTCAAATACCCTTCCTCCTCCCCCTGCTAAGAAACGAGGTCGCCCTGCTAGACATCTCAAGGAGGTGATAGAGGTGTCTGCCAGATCATCCGATAATGGAAGTTCCATTACCTCAACTCGACTAAGAAAGCGCGCAGCCCCGGATGATGGCGCTAGCTCTTCATCTAAACGAACTAGAAGGTCCACCCGTGTTTCTATGGGTACCCGAGCCAGCACCAGGTTAAATGGAGGGGATGATGCTGGGGATGTCTGGCAACGTGTGCCAAAGGAATGGCTGCTGAATGCCGATACAAACGACGACGACGACGATTTCAAAGTATCAAAAGGGAAAGGGAAGGAGCCGGAAAGCAGTGACGAGTCCGATGAAGCCAACTCAGATACGAATGCCAACACCAGGATTTCCGGGCTAAAGAGTGAGGACGAGTCTGACTTAACAGAGCTCTCCGATGATGAACCTCAGGCTGAAAGCCGGGATGCAGTAAAAGGAGAAGAAAAGGACGAAGGAACAAGTCCGGAGCCTCAAGAAAGTGTCCATCTTTCATCAACCAAAGATGAAGAGGATAATGATACAACTGAAAATGTCGATGGCAAGCAAGCAGCGCCGGAACAGGAGGAGGATAATCCAACACCCGATCCAAAACTAGAGGATGTTGTAGCCTCTCCAGAGGACCCAAATTTTATAGAATGGGAAACTGTAAGTTCTTCGTGAAATGGCCTGCACCCTTGCTGACAGAACGTTGTAGATTTGTGTAACAATTGACGACTGGAACGCAATAGTGGAACAATTTTCCAAATCGACTAGCACATACGAGAAAGCGCTTCATAAGACACTAACCAAGTTCATCCTCCCAGAGGTGATGGCTCTGTGGGAAGTAAGTCCACAAAGTTTTCCGCCAAGTATGGTAGAACAAACACTGAGCGCTACTACAGGAACGAAAAAAGGTGGTCCATCAGATTGAGACTGTCGTTGGACGTAAACGTTCTTCTCGTCTTGCAGTCATCGAGAATGAAAAGGAACGCGTTCGTCAAGAGCAGCAAGCCCAGATGGAGGTCGATGCGAAAATGGATCGAACAAGAAGAATGGAAGCTCGTGAGCGGGCTCAGGTGGCAGAACGCGATGCACGAGAGGAACGGCGGAAAGAGAGGGAGTTGCGAATTCAGAAGGAGAAAGAAGAAGCTGAAGAAAGAGTAAGGCATTATTTCTTTTCGCTAGCTTTGCTGATGTCTAAACGCTATCTTCGGGTGTCGGTTTCACAGGAGAGACGAGAGGCCGAAGCAGCACGTTATGCTGAAGAGGTGGCAGCACGACAGGCTGCAGCTGCCGCGACGTCGGCGACGGCGGATAAAAACATGGAACGAGCAGCTAATGGTCGACCCATAAGGAAGAAAGCAGCGGCTGCTCGAATACGTATGGCTGCAGCAACCAATGATGCAGCCGAGAACGAGGAACATTGGGAGCTTGATTGTGAAGTGTGTCATCGGAAAGGCTGGAACATGGTAAGTTGTGTGCACTTTGAGTAGGTGCCAAGGGAATGGAAGCTAACGCGATCTTCAGAATGACGGCAGAAAGATTACTGCCTGCGAAAAGTGCTCAAAGTGGCAACAGTAAGTGAATCGCGTTTTCTGGTGTGTGAAGAGAGAGCTAATTATACAACTACAGTATTGAATGTCATGACTTCGCGGATGATCAGGCGGGCCGTCCACGACGGGACTGGAATTCAGTCGACTTTCTGTGCAGCTCATGCCAAGCGAAACCAAACCGGATTCGATCGGCAAATCCGAGGACAAGCTATCCTCAGCGGCCAGGAAATGCAATCACTCCAGGAATTCAGAAGGGACATTCTACCATATCCAATCAGCCATATTCCCAGCTTCCCTATTCGCCTAATTACCCTAATTCCAATGGAGTTGCATCACATTACCCACAGGTCGCAATGCATCCAATTCACCAACCACAACAAGTCACTCCTGTAATGAATGGAAACAAGCCGTCGGTGAACCAGACCTTACCCTACGGCAAGGTTCCGATGCATTATGCAACCTCGCCTTACGGGCAGTACCCTGGTTATTATTCGCAGCAACAACCCTATGGATCCATGCATGCCCCTTCTCCCTCTCAAGGCTATGGGAAATCTGCACTTCCAGCGGTGCATCCTACTACAAATATAGCAGGACATACCTCGACTCCCGGATATTTACCTTCTTCCCATGTGCCTGGCCAAGGGCAGGTGGCTGGAGCGTCACGAACGGCATATCCAGTCGCTTATACTCCTGGGAGATCTTCTGTACCTTCAGGGCAGGCTATCAGTGGATATTGGCCCTATGGATATCCAGGTGCACAACAGCCCCAAGCGCAAACACCGCTGGTCAATCAGCAGCCTCCACCACAACCGACCCCTTCTTCAGCCGCAGCTGCGGTCCCTCTTCCGAATAATAATATACACATGACCCGACCGCTCAATGGTTCTCCTTTTACCTCATCACCAGGGATGGCATCATCCTCGCCCTACCCTACCTATTCAACTGGGCCTACCATCGCCATCGCTCCCAGACCATCGGTGCCCGTGGGATCTCTTCCGATTGGCTCTCCAGCACCACCAGCGGGACAGTACTTGCCTCCGCCCCCATCAATATGATGCAACTACTCGAAAATTGCATTTTATGCCTCATCCACGAGTTGTGGGCCTGAACAGAACATCAAACACCTTATACTATGCTTGAATCTTTATGACTGCTTGTTTACAACCTGTTGTCACTTTATTATTCCTTTTTCTGATTGATATAGATGTTACCGATACCTCACATTGTTTGTTGCATGGAATTATGGAAGTTGCATGCGCTGAACATGAACATTTTTGTGGTTTGCGTGTTATCCCCGATAGCTCCGTTGCGGAATAGACCGGCAGTTTCGGCACTTGTTTCAGGAATTTTTCTTGACTATCAACCACCCCGTAGACTCCATACTACAACAAGTATTTAGAATAATACCACATCCTTCATCCTTTTAAGCTCTCAATCACTTCTCTAACCTTTCAATACATACCTTATAGACATCAGAATGGTGGGTGCTCAATCAGTAAACAGTTATGGGGAGCGTGCTGACTGTTAAAATCCCAGGGTGACTGGCCTTCTTTCTCTCGTCATGGTGGTTCCAATGGATACAGCGGTGGATTTGGCGGTGGATTTGGCGGCAACAGCGGCGGTGGGTATGGTGGCGGAGATTCATGGAGTGGTGGAGATCGCATGGGTGGCCTTGGTGGTGGGCTTCGCAACATTGACTGGAGTTCTCAGCGTCTGGAAAAGTTTGAGAAGAACTTTTACCGCGAGGACACGAGAGTCGCAGCTCGCAGTGACCGCGAGATTGAGGAGTTCCGAAGAGCTAAAGAAATTAAAGTGAGTCGTGCTCTGCTTGGGTCTTGCACCACGTGTGGTCATAGCGCGTGTTACTGATTTCCCATCATCTGTATTACTTCGTTATCCCCCAGATCTTTGGCCATGGCATTCCTAAGCCAGTCACAACTTTTGAAGAAGCCGGCTTCCCGGACTACATTCTTTCAACTATCAAGGCTCAAGGTTTTACGTCTCCTTCACCCATTCAATGCCAAGCCTGGCCCATGGCACTGTCAGGGCGTGATGTAGTCGCAATAGCTCAAACAGGAAGTGGAAAGACAATCTCCTTTGCTCTTCCAGCCATGCTTCACATCAATGCGTGAGTTCGCTATCTCGATTTGTATTATGTTTTTACTAATCCCATCTTTTTCACCCACTGGCAGCCAAGCCCTTCTTGCCCCCGGCGATGGCCCGATTGCACTAGTTCTTGCCCCCACCCGTGAACTTGCAGTTCAAATTCAGCAAGAATGCACCAAGTTTGGGTTTGTACTATTTCATCTTCTCACTCTCACGTACTTTTTTACTGATATCCGATGATGATCCAGCTCCAACTCTCGAATCCGCAATACCGCTATATATGGTGGAGCCCCGAAAGGCCCGCAAATTCGTGATCTTCAGCGGGGTGTTGAGATCGTGATTGCTACGCCTGGTCGTCTCATCGATATGCTTGAGAACAACAAAACCAACTTACGCCGTGTGACATACTTAGTCATGGACGAAGCCGACCGCATGTTGGACATGGGCTTCGAGCCTCAGATTCGCAAGATCGTTGGCCAGATAAGGCCCGATAGACAGACTCTCATGTTCAGTGCCACCTGGCCAAAAGATGTGCAGCGCCTTGCTAATGTAAGTTTTGGATTACCCACGAAACCCGTATTAGTGGCTAACTATTTTTTAGGATTTCTTGCACGAAATGATACAAGTCAACATTGGCTCCATGGAGTTGACGGCGAATCACAATATTACCCAGCATATCGAAGTGTGCACCGAATACGAAAAGCGAACTAAGCTCCTTAAACACCTCGACCAAATTAGCAGCGAAAATGCCAAGGTCTTGATTTTCGTTGGTACTAAGCGGACAGCCGATGATATCACTAAATATCTACGACAAGATGGATGGCCGGCATTAGCGATTCACGGTGACAAAGAACAGTAAGTATGACTCTCACAAGACAATGGCATGATCTCACTTCTCCGATTTTAGACGAGAACGTGACTGGGTTCTTGGCGAGTTCAAAGCAGGTCGATCACCAATCTTAATTGCCACTGATGTTGCTTCTCGTGGACTCGGTATGCATTTCATTTCTTTGATAACACCTCGTTTTCCAGGCAGCTGCACATGCGGGATAGCGTAGCATACGCAAGCTTTGCTCCCGTTTTACCTCACAGCTATTTTCTCTTTTTACAGGGTCAACTTCTTGTCCAGCGTCAGCGGAACCACAGAGGACGTAAGCACGCAATCTTTCCTGTAGGCTGGGTGAAAACCTATTTCCTCGTATCGCTCGAGATGATCCATTCAAGATGATGTGAGAGGGGTGAAAAGATGGAACTCTGCAGCCGAACTTTAGTCCTCATAGCGAGCGTTTACTATGAACAATCCTTGAGAGGGCACGTTGTTACATGCAGGGACATCTAGACTTTCTAGCCCCTTTCTCTTCATGGACTCATTGAGATTGATTCGAACGGACTGCAGATGAACGATTTTAGCTCCAAAATTCTTCGTCCTTGGTTTCGCAGTTTGCTCTCATGGACTGGATGTATGACCCAACAGCCCTGTTATGCCGCTCACACTGCTCGGACTCAATAATCTTGTAGTCTCTATGAGCAATTGGTGTGGTTTCAGGTGCTCTATTTTCAAGCGCTGTGTTAGACCATTCTTTGGTTGGCCCTCACTCGAGTGTCTCGAGACATGCGATTGTAGGGCGTTCCTTTGAGTGATAGTCTTCGTAGTAGTGCAGTTTATTTTCTCCTCCCCCTCCTGTTTCCCAAATTTGGTTGCTGTAGCGCATTGACTTACACTTTCTTTCACTGGGTGCTTACTCAAGACGTCAAGGATGTCGGTTATGTCATTGTAAGTTGTTAATCGTTCGTCGTTTGCTGTGCTAACTCTGGTCCGCTTAGAATTATGATTTCCCCAACAATTGCGAAGATTACATTCATCGTATTGGTCGTACAGGAGTGAGTGTATACGTTGCAAGATTTTATACCTGTACTGAACAATTTTTCAACAGCGTGCTGGAATGACCGGAACTTCCTTTACCTACTTTACGACCGAAAATGCTAAATCCGCAAAGGAACTCATCTCAATCTTGAAAGAAGCTAACGCGACTATCCCCTCGCAGCTAGAGGAGATGGCAATGTATGCATCTGGAGGTGGACGCAGTGAGTTGATTTTGTTTCAACACCTTGACATACGTAACCAACATTTGTTGTTTTCTTTCTAGATCGCTATGGTGGTGGCGGCCGAGGTGGAGGTGGTGGTGGAAGGGGTGGCGGTGGTAACCGTTACGGAGGCGGTGGATATGGTGGTGGTGGATATGGAAGAAACTAAAGGCCGTGAAAGCGCTGAGGTGTTAGATGCGTCTGAGACACACTTTTTTGTTCTGGTTCATCGCCTGGTCGGTGATGTTGCGCCTAATTGGCGCTTTTTGCTCGCAGATTATATATACTTTTACAACCGCCGATATAATTAAAAAGATCAGCAAATCATGCTGACTCACACGGCCAGGCAATCGGTCGGTGGAGAAACCGAAAGAAGCGTGTTCAAGGCACCTGAGCCCCTATTTTTGTAACTGATTTCGACGACAACCAACCTGTTGCGCGCCATTTGCGAAGACATTCCACGCCCAGCAACTGGCTCTTACACCGGTAAGTTGCTTCTGTTGGCTGTTTAGGTCGATACTCAAGAGCGATAAAGATTGAGATCGCGAAGCACCGGGGAAGCCACTATTTCCCTCACGCCTGCCAAAATCGCGCTTTTGACCGGACTGGATACTTATACGCCGGCTGTATTCTCTCTTTATCAACTCCCCCCAATCTTCGCTTTTCGTCCCTCTCCATTTTAGCTTCTTTGCAATCCACTCCTTATAGCCATCGCTGCGATGCTTGGTTTTCTCTGCAACGGGCGCTACCACGTCGACGACGACGACCAGTCAATCACATACGACCAATCACCATCCACTTCGCCCCGCAAGAACCGACTGGAGAAGAAGAAGATCACCAAGCTGGTCATTGGTACTCCAACCGACTTCAAGCATAATGGACACATGGGATACGACGAGGTATGTCCTCGTTGCTTTGGGCAGGTCATGGGATCATTTCATTCATGACCATCACATCCTTCAGCTCTCTAATCCTCAGGTCTGGGGAGATGTCGAAAAGGATATCGTTCTCCGTTTACCAGATACGGTCAGTTTGTTCAGCCGTCTTGGTGTCTCACATCAAACTGATCGGTGGTTTTTCAGTCCACTTCACCCCGTAGCACCGCCCTCTCTCTCCCGAGTCCAACGTCTACAGAACCATTCGGCTCTTTGACCAATACAGCCAATAGTTCAGTTAGGCGTAAGCCGGCTCCTCAGGTTGCCGGGAGTATTAGGTCCCAAGCCTCGGTCTCATATTCGACAGACTACCCTGGCCAATACACAGCCACAGGCTCAGCTCGATCTCGCAGGCCTTCAGCCTCACAAGAACCTCATAATCCCCAACTTATCCCAACAATGGGCACGAATACTTCTAGAAACGGCCCAGAGTCTCATTATGCCACCCAGGCAGCCAAGATGAGGTGGGACGGAAACATGGCAGAAATTGACCAGGCCGTCAAGGACAGCAACTATCGAAATTCTCTTCCCTCCCGTCCTGCTCGGATATGATACCACACAGGCGCGACGGAAGCTGCATTTCTAGTCTCGCTTGACGTCACCTATTTTTTTAATTTGTTGAATCTCTGTACACCATCAATTCATCAATTCGTTTCGTGTACTTATCTTTGTCCATCGTCTTTTCTTGCCCCATTCTCATTGAGCATCTCCCACTTCCATTGCTATCACCGCCAAAGCTTGGATTACTACACATTCCTTCATCTCGCTCTTGCACAATGTAGCACGCTCACTCCTTTCTCATCGTCTCTCGCTTTTGTCCTTTGGATTAGTATTGTCTGCGTTTGTATACTCTCTTTTTTTTCTTAAGTTAAGGCCATTTGCGTTTCAGGTTTGATTATGAGTGAGAACAGCATATTCAGATTGGGATCTTTCATTAATGGATCCATTGCACACGGTGATGTGATTGACATCAAGAGATATTGAGCTTATTTTCGTCACCCTGCTCCCCCAAGTGTCTCTGTTTGGAAGGAACCCGTAGCTACCGATAAACATCACGTAGGGAGCGGAAGTTGATTGTCTTTGCATTAGCGGAATGTCTTGGATAGGAAATCCTTGGGTCTAGGTCTGGAATTGGCATAGTTAGTTTGCTTCCTTAGAGTAGTATGGTTGCTGACTGACGCCAGTGACATCATAGTGAGATAATGCCAGAATGTCTGTCGAAAATTCTGCCGACAAGCCTGGCTGCCTTGAGTCCGGTTTCATTTAGTTGTTTCTGCGGTGGCTCTCAGGTTTCGACAATCAATATTTCGTCTGTACCAGGAATCGACCATGTACCTTCATCTCAGGTTTGAGGCCTTTAGAAGTAATTGGGAAAGCTGTTCTTTGATGCAATAGCTCAGTTGAATCGACATTTACGGACGGTTCCACAAAGAGTAATGCATGTGAATTTGTCATCGTCGCGATAGCATCTCGTCCTGGGACCCATTAGTGAGCCTTACAATATTGCATGTTAAAAATTGAGAGGTTGAGCTGAAGAACAATACAATAGTCCACAACATTGTCAGCCAAGTCTCAAGAAGACATGGCTGAAACAACCTGCAATACAAGGACCTGAGGCTGACACCCAGTTGAGAGTCTCAGATTCAAAACAATGACATAGATACCCGGAATACAAGGAGGAAAGTAGTACAATAAAGCTATGATATGATAATAGAAATTCATGATAGAACCGGGGGAAGGGCTTGAGAGTGAGACACTGTTCTGGAACGTGAAACTGGGACTGGGATTTTGGATCTTGAGGTAGCTTTCTTGCTACCAGGTATCGAGTCGCTAGAGGTGGAAGTAGTGGAAATATCACCCAAGACTGGTACCCCTCCCCCTCCTCCACCACTCAAATATCCAACATCTGATTTGTCCCTAGTCCCGAATCCCGTGAACACACCGCTTTCTGCTTCCTCTTCTGCCAATTCCTTCTCCAATTCTATTCTGGCTAGACTTGGAGCACCTCGTGACGCCCTACGGATTTCCTCGTCCAATGTGAGGGATACGTCCGCGTCCACACCATGGTCACTGGTTCTTTTATCGGTTTTGGCATAGGGAAGTGGCGATCCCCGATCGGTGACAGACGTGAATGAAGTGGAAACTCTATTATTTCTGCCTGGTGTTTCATCCGATTCAACGAGTTGCAAAACTGCGGCTGAGTGTATTTGCAAACTCGGATTGTTTGTGAACGATGGTTTAACTTTTCCAGGGGTGGGTATCCTGCGCCCAGGAGGCTTGGGCTTTCTACTGAAACCTTTATCGGTAGGTAAAGGGGAGGTTGGCAACCTAACAGAGAATATAGAGGGCGATCCATGCACAGGAAGTGACGGCTTCTGTTTGGATGGCGGCTTCGAAGAAATGCTGGAATCCGGATTCGAGTTGGGCTGCTGTTGAGCTAGTGTTTGTTCGGGCGATGTCCGGGCTTGCACAACGCTCCGATCAGCTGATTCTTGATTGGTGATAGTTGATCGCGTCAAGCGTTTTGGCCGGTGGGGTGGTCGTCGAAGAGGTGGAATCGAGAAATCTACATCCTCTTCCTCATCTCCAACGTCTACTCCGAACTGACTTATGTAACTGCTGTCCGGCAGCTGAGGTTGTTCACTGCGATGATGATCTTCGTGCAGTTCGGGTAATGGCTTGGATGTATTATCCGCCACCTCCTTCATCTTCCCAAGCGCCTTCGCAGACATCCGCTGCGGGGGACCATTGATATCCAAGCCCAAAAGTATGGGTGGGGTAGTAACTCTATCCTCCTGTACATCTTGATCTTGATCCTGGTCCTGATCAACCTCCGTATCCGAACATAGCGATGGGGTAGTCATCTCCGAAGGTGTGAAACCAGGGTGCTTGGATGAGCCTAATCGTGTAAGACCAGTTGTCTGCCGATGTGAGAGAGGAATCTCGATTGCGGAGGGTGGGATCCGTCGTCCACTGCCAGATATGAAGCCAGTGTTGACACGAGGGGGTTCCAACTGGGCTTTGTTAGAGAGAGAGGAGTGCATGCCGCGTGACCCATTATATGATGACAAAGAAGTATTGGGCCTTGCACTATTGAAGAAGAGGGATGTCGATGACATGTCTCCCTCTTCAGCAACATCAGCAAAACTGGGATCATCGTCAATGCGACGTTTATGGACTACATGAGGGCACGTGTAAGGACAAATTTGTGTAATAGTCCAAGAAACTACCTTACCTGTGGAGGAATCTCCGCTGCTGTAATCTTCATCACCCAAATCTCTTTTTCGCTTCAAACCAGCCTTTAGGTTCTGCAAACCAACGCAAATACTGGATTGACTTGATGAACCAACGCTAGACCTGAATGAGGTATCTTCCTTGGCGACACTCCGTAACTTAACTGTCTTCAGTTCGCTGAGGAATTTCTCCATGGAAGCAGCCGGAACAGTAGGGAGTAGTGACTTGTTGACCGTACGTCGGAGAGGCGGCGTACTCTGTGAAAACATTAGTCAAAAATCTAAGAGGACTCTACCGTTTACTCACCTGAAGTCCAGGTCGAGTTGAAATTCGCGGTGAGTCTGTAGTATCTCTACTGGTCGCAATCCTACCATTCGCTTTTCCAACAGGTGGAGGCGGCGGCGGCGGAGGGGGTGGAGGGACAACAAAGGACGTATCTGTGGAAGGAGGGGGTCGTTGTGCAAGCTAAAAGTTCGGGGGAGTAATCAGCCAAATGTAAACGGCAGCTCGTTGCACACATACCTCAGCTTTCAAACGCTTAATCTCTTCTTCGAGCTGATGAATTCTTTCGCGATCGGCATCGCCCTGGCTTCCCTTCGTTCTCAGCGTATCTGCTTCTGCTTCTGCCTCTTTCTGCCGTTCCGCAATACCAGCCTTTCGTGATTTGGGGGTAGATTTACGGGGAGAGAAGCACGGAGGAGGTTCTGATAGAAGGATTATATCGTCATCATTTTCGACTTTCACTTCTGGACCATTTAGCACGACTTTTTCTGGTTTCTTTTCTGGTTCCTCTTGAGACTGAGGGATATCTTCCACCTGGATTGGGGTCACCTTTCGTGCCATGACATTAGGATTGAATCGCACATGCCGCGTAGGAGAATGTGGTAGACGGCGGGGAGAGGGACGCGGTGGAGTTGGATCTCGAGGTATAATCCGTGAACCAATGTTAGAGATAGGTATTTCGTCGCCTTCAGAACGCCGAGGGGTCTTTGGCCTCTCAACTTCGGCGAGAGTCGTGTGTAGTGATGAAGAACGTCTCCTGAATTCAGCAGGTGTGGGAGAACGAGCAAAGAGGGAACCTGGCATGCTCGGCTTTTTGAAGACGGGCGAAGCAAACGGAAGTGATGGCGGGGGCATTGCTGTCGAAGCATCACCCTTATCTGATGATTCCGCTTTCTGATCTTTAGTCTCTGCAGATTGATCTGATAACAGTTAACATCAACTTGATGCTGATAAAGCACGGGAAGACACGCACCTAAACTGACCACCTGTGAAGGAGGAGGTTGAATGGAGGATTTTGCTGCTATCAACCTCCTCTTGGCCCTATTGTTTTCACTATCATCTGGGTCGACTCTGTGTTCCCTTCCATGATTTTTCCTCTTCCCCTCATAACCATAAGCCGACGGTGACGACCTCTTGGCCTGGGCGGATTGGAAAGCAGTCCTATGTGTCTTTAATCGTTTCTCTTTCCTAGGTGCGTCATGACCTGTATGACGATTTCTATGATCCTTTTTGTTGTGTACCTAGTGGAAACAAGGGAGATGTAATGAGTTTCTAGCCTGGTGGAATTTCACAACAGACTGGGAATGTTGACCTACTGGATGCGAAACAACTCCTCCTGTCGCACTTGTAACAAATGCCCCAATCTCCCTAGTTACGAATCCAAACACAGATGATATCACTCCCGAAGATGTGTTGGCGCTGTCATCAGCCATTGCTTTCAAGGTTTCCCGGGGGCCTTTTGCGGTGGAGGGCGGAAGTAGAAAGAGAGCCGTGGGAAACCGACATTTGTTTGTTGTTTTGTCTAATTGCGACCTTGGTTTGTACTCAAGTCGCACAGCCCTCACCAAGACATGAATGTTACACGTCGTTCTATCCTAAGAGCGTACCAGCGAGATAGCTTGGATCCTTCTGTGGTCATCGTGATACGTGGGTATGTGAAGGAGATATATGCAGGTACAAGGACAGACAGCATCAGTTTTACAGATAACATTGCGACGTAAACGGTAAAGAGAAAAGAAAAGTCCACATTTACAAACAAACCGAACAAATATCATGACAGATATCCATGTAGCTGGCCATTTAAATCTAGTATTGATAAGTTGGTGGCGGTTGAGATTGACCAGGAGATCTGGGTCCTCCAATGTTTGCTCGGACAGCCGCATAGGGGTCGGCATATTGCATTGTCCTGCTAACACCTTCGGTATTGCCATAGCCAGTTGGAACAGGATCGGAGAAGGCACCATATACTTCCACACTTGGCCGGGGTCCGACATCAACTGGAGGTAGTGAAGGTGCTGGTCCTTCACCGTAGCGTGGTTGTGGGTCGTTGAAAGGCGATTGGTCTTCTTCTTCTTCCTCCTCTTCATGTGTCGTAAGGGTTTGTCTAGCATCACGATTAGCGGGATAGTATGAAGACTCGTCGTCGTGGGCCGTATCGACGATAGGATGAGTGAACGGTGGATCACGGGGTCGATGCAATTTTCCGCTCCTCCAGTCCTTGATTGCAAGGCCCAATGTGCCCGCCCAAGCAACTACGTGAGATGTGTTAGCCTAAGATAGTAATTTGTCACGAACAATTACTGACTGAACGCGATCCAGAAGAATACTGCGCCGGCTTTCTTCGTGCGACACCATCCGGGTAGTGCAATCTTGAAGTCATCTCCGAGTTTTTCATTGGGATCTTTAGATGGATCCTTGCATCCAGGTTGTGTCCAAGCTAGAAAAAAGCCACCGATCAGACTAAATATAGCTAGTCACCCTTGATACGTACCTGAGATGGTTGTGATGAAGCTGTTCAAAGTACTGGATCAGCCACAGACAGGGACTCTGTATGAAAAAGTAATAACTCACGAAATAAGAAGCGAAAAAATGACCCCAGATGCGGTGAGAATAAAGTGAACGCGAAGTTCCTGCATTGCCCTAGCAAGCTTCGTCAACTTGTTATACTTTTCGTATAATACTGGGACCGCCAGCATAACGGCGGAACCAAGCAAGAGGGACACGGAGGTAAAGATAGCAAAAGAAGAAAGGCCGGCTATTCGAGAAATCCATGAGAAAGAGAAAGGTTGCCATCCCTTGAACAGACTTACATGGCCCAATATTCCACTTCGCTTGGAATGACGCAACAGACGCGAAACACGCCATTGCAAGGAAACTGAAGAAGATCTGACATGCATAAAAGATAATCAACGGTTTCGATAAAATCAACTGCATATCATGGATGTCCAATTCATGAGGTCGATATCAGTGGTGCTTAAGCAAGTGATCCACTCACGTCGTCATCGAACGAAGCGATGCCATGGCCTAGTCCGCCTGACACGGGCATGGGGAGAGTGGACCGCTTTTCTGGCATCAGCCGGATGGCAGCATCCTTTATCCTCTCTATAATGGGCATGACGGGCTGGAGATATGATATTAGTTCAAGATCTGACTGGTAAATGATGAGACGATCGCTCACCAGAGGATTCTCACTCGAGGAGTTTTTGTGTAGATTGTCAAGAGTTCAGAAAGCCTTGGCTCTTTTATGTGGCAGGTGTCCGAGTGGGGCAGTGTAACGCGCAGTGCTCTGCAACTCAAGACGCAGTCCCAAGCATCAAGGTAACCAACCAACCGTGAGAAAGGCGGCATTCGACTCTCTACCCGATGTCCGATGCATTCACTAGAGGCTTCATCAAGTACTGACAGAATCCGATCAGTAATGTATTAATCGGTATTTTCTTATTCCATGGGTTTGGTTCAACATTGGAACCAATATTGTAACATCTCACTCCCGGGCGCTTAGATCACAATATTAGTTGCATCCTTTTCTCGAACACAGAACGCTGACTACAAATCGTGTATAGCGATGGTGCTAATACATGGTGGGCATGAAAGAAAAGTGATGGTACACTGAAACGAATCACTGGACTAGGAAAACAGAGTCGTGACCTTATGAGGTTAGCCGTGAAATCAAATGCAATACACAGAACGAAGCGTCCGAAATGAACCCTGCTGCCAGCTCTGACAGAGTGATTCTTGACATGCATGAAAAGACTGAAATAATCATACTTACAAAAATGAGTGATAGATTCCTAATTAAAATAGTATCCTGTGCTTGATCATAATGAATGCAACGGTGACGTAAAGTAGATGATTGCATGATAGATGGCATTCAACTCAGGGACTGATCTCGCGAAAGGAGATAGTCATTACTCCTGTTATATGAAGGGTCTGGGGCTCGAGGTGCTTGAAATCGATCATAGCCTTGGGCTGAGTACGGAGCCGGAGGATAGAAGGTTCCATGTGAAGGAGGATCAGCAACGTGGTTGGAGTAATGAGCTTCGGAAGGGAGGTGGTGCGAATGAGGTGGTCGTTGAAAAGCATCTTGAGAATAAACAGGAGGGCGATAGGTATAGGAATCTCCATGATCAGCGGCTTGGTAAGAGGGGTCTGCTCCTAATGATGATCCATTACTCCACTTGGGTATCGCTACCGTGCCTTGCGATGATAGAGGATTAATTGCATGCGACCCGTACCCGTTAGCGTTGGTCACGTCTCCTTCTTGCTTTACACCCTCCGAAGCGATGATGGGGCCCATAGGACCACCGGTGATCGCTGAGTGACTATCATTAGTGATATCATCCGCTTCCATGTCCTCTCGGTATTCCTGCTTCACTGTAGGCTCTGCGAGTGTTGGTACAGTACCTGGACCAGTTGCCTTGCGTGCTACTCGCTTTCCTCTGAGAGCCGATCCACCAGCCGGAGATGATTCTCGCCGCATGCTACTTGATATGACATCCTTCTCTTTCTTTCGCCGCTGCGGTAGTATACCATCCTTCTTCTGCTTGGATCTTGAGAATCGCAGTCCACATGCATTACACAATTCCTTCTTTCCCGAAGGTCCTTTCCTCCACTCAGGTGAGTTGACGGTTCCACAAGTGATACAGCGCTGAACCCCCGGGGAAGTGGTATTGCCCCCAGGGCCAGAGCGTTGCACCTGGTCAGGGATTGTCGAGTTCAGCGAAACGGTCGTCGTAAACGAACTAAACGATGGTTGTTGTTCCACTGAAGGCGATAAATCAACTTGATTCTGACCCCTGATGGAGCGAGAATATGCCATATATTGATAATGGGAAGAGAATGCTGGCATACCCCGTCCTCCAGCCTGTTGCCCTGGTGCGTAGGGTTGAAGAGGGTCATACCTCTTCGACGCATCGCTTTGCGCGGATGGAGAGCCCTGTGGGTTTGGATGATAGGAATCATATGGGATGGCTTGTTGGGATGATGCACTGAATTGATACCCGTAATCGTGACCTTCTGCTTTGGGTGTTTGCACAAACGATTTCTGGGAGTGTAGTTCCGGTGCAGGTAACCGTGCATGTGGTAAAGAGGCATGGCCATGTTGATGTCCAGGGCTGGGTCGGGGATCCAGCATGTTCGATTGGGAGGAAACGCGTGGTAGAGGGGCAACTCGAGGCATGTCATCGGTGGATTCAGCACCAACTACAGAGCCACGAAGGGAAGAGACAGGTGGGACCGTAGTTCCTGATCTCGCATACTCTCCCTCCATGACGTAGGGATCTCTAGAAACCTGATGGTTAACAAAGTCACGACTACTGTCTCCTGTCGTTTCTCCACCCGCATAACCATCCCACGATGATGATGGAGAACCCGAGTCCAGTGGAGACTGTCGATGAGGATGAGGGGCAGGGAGGTGGTGCGGACGTGAGGGAGCAAGGGAGGTAAGGGTATAAGATGTCATGTTCGTCTGCGAGCTCTGATGGTGTAAGGTCGTCGCTTGTGCTGGGGATGTGGTAGGTTGTGAATATCCAGGTGCAGGCAGTGAACCATGAGTAGATTGGTAATTTACCGACTCTTGCCCGTCATACGTCGCAGCATGTCCCTGATAAGAGTCTCTGCTAGTGTCTGAAAGATAGGGCCTTACTTTCTGAGGTGGGTGGTAATCGGCGGAGGAGTCGCTGTAGTTGGAGAATCGAGGGGACGCTGAAGGAGACTGGACTGATGGAAGGTGCTGGTGGGATGTCGGGAATGATGGGTGAAGAGATGGTTGTCGGCTCAGCTGTGGAGCAGGGGGAGATGTCGATGTCGAATGCAATTGATTCTCGTGGTGAACCTGTAGTTGTCGCAGCTGATATGACTTGTAGGAATCTGGTGATGTAGGAACGAGAACTCCGTCAGAGTTGAAGTGTAGAGGTTGTGGGAAAGAGGGCTCAGAAGTGAAGGATGAACTATTGGATGATGCTTCACTAGGGGAGTGGGTTGCTCGGTCGAGTGACATCCGTTCAGCTATTGTTTGGGAAGAAAGGCCATCATTCCCGTAGTACTGCTGCTCAGAGTGTGAAGGGACTATGCGATGGCAGGCAAATATGATGCACCCTAGTCAATGCTTAATATCAGCACATGTTAAATATCAAACATGGTGATAGGCACCAACCGTGTGGTATGAATATCGATTCCACGTTTTTGGATTTGCCTGTAATTGAGTCTCTCATCTTTTTGGGCGACTTGAATCTCCTGGTGCAACTGGTCTTTGCTCCAGTCCCAATATACCCAAGGTCCAAGTTGGCGTCTTGGACTAATCTAGCAAAATCATCCTTGTTAATTGCCGGATGATCTGGCCACGACAAGATAAGGCTTCTTCGTGAATCGTTTGTTACTAGCTGGAAGATCCTATTAGGTACGGCATCCGAAGGAATTTCTCGGGCAAGTGGTGAGGAGCGAGACGATGGAGAAGGAGACGGGTATAAGAAATGATCGTGAAGAGGCGTTTCTGAGTAGGTTGAAAGCGCTTCGTACATTCTCTGTGCGTGCTGAGAGCAAAGTGTGTAAATTGTTTGAAAGTGGTGGTTTGAAAGAATAGTCACGCCTACCTGAGTCTGCATTACCACAGTTCCACACCAGTTTGTCCAGTCTGTCTTGTTCAAGACGTCGTTGTCCCTGTCAGACAGGTCTGTGGACGTGGAGCAGATTGGTCAGTAAAGGGTGCCCTTGAATAGAAATAGTTGTTGAAGTGGTGAAAATAGCAGAGCAAGGCTGGTGACCTCCAAAAGCACTGTGATGAACTGGCAAAAAATGCCGGACAAGAGAAGCAGAAAGAATGAAGAGCAGGAGGGGAGAAGACAAAAGATGAGGTGCAACCTCGACTCGTATGAGTTCGGTGCAGAATAGGTGTCCTTCGAGACTCGTGCATCCAGATCCGCGGGAACGGTCGAGAGCCAACAAAGAGCTCGAGCATCCCTATTTTGTATGAATGGATGTGATAGACCATTCCACCATTTTAACGAGCGAGGAGAAACCCCCAATGTATGGAAAAAATGAAGCAAGGAGCTGGAGATGTATGACTTGCTCACCAACAATTGCATGAATGAAGCAAAGCACGACACCCTCTGCTACCCAGTTGATGACGAGGTCGGCAGCCAAGTAGTCGTCATCATAGGCAATTAGTTCTTGACCAGGGAAATGATCCAGTGCATGTTCAGGGGCACCTAGCCTTGTGCGAATCGTTGATAACCTTAGAAAGCGTACTCTGTGGACTCCGCGCGTAAGTAGGCGTCAAAAAGATGACATTGTAAGCCAATCACCTGGTGACGCTGCCATCGAGTCCCTTGCTCCTCAAAACTTCAGAAAGGTCATTGCGGGCTGAAGGTAATTCCTGAGGATGGATAAAGTCGAGAATGCATCTTGTCGACAGCAAAGGCCCTTGTGGACCCATATGGGCCTCGAGAACGGGATCCAGATACATGATTTGTAGCTGAGAAGAGAGGAGCAACCAATCTGGCCATAGAGATAAGTAGGAAAGCGAATACTTTGAACTATGACAACTTACAGCACCTGGTCTGACCGAGTTTGGGCAACTGCAAAGTGACATTAGGAGCTGATTGATTTCCGATAGAGCTGGACAACATATGACCGCCCAAAGCGTCCGCCATCGATTAGCAAGGATGGCAGAAGAGAGAGAAGGACTGAAAAAAGAGTGTTGGGATGAAAGTTGGACACAGATGGAGCAGACCCTAACCCAATAATGCGGAGCCGTCGACAACGACTGAGGAACGGGGAAGAAAGCAAAAGGCCCAATGTGTTTCTATCTTGACTGACGGGCTCGATCACCCAATCGTCGTTTTTCCCCGATCCGAGCACGCGGAGTTCCAGATCCCAAAAACCCACTCAGATCTGACCCCAGGAACACCACTTAACTTCCGTCCATCGATATTCGATGCCGCCGGCTTATTATTTTATTCATTCTCTCTATTCGGTGGTCGTTCTGAGAAGTCTGACGGCTTGATCGCTCCCGCCTCCGAAAGACGGCTGTTCCTTGACCCTTGTGGCGGAGGCCCTGAGTGATCGAGCGCTCGTCCCTCTTTCGCACGGTTCGATTCCTTTAATTCTAAAGAAAGGCTCGACCATGATGGACTTTAACGTGGACTCCCTCCCGCCCGATGTACTTGCATGCCTTGAGCGTCTGAAATCTTATTCTTCTTCCATACCACCTTATTCAATGTGAGTTCAATAGCTATTCTATCACTAGCTCCACTAGTTGCCTCCCCTCTATCCACACCGTGACTTATAAAACTCGTGTCCTTATCTGCTTTGACAGTGAGGGCTTTCCGGAGCAATATGCGAATGATCCGAAACCACGTCTGGCAGCTGTCCTTGTCCTCCTCTATTATAGATCCAATAGACTACGAGTGCTTCTTACAACTCGATCTAAATCTCTGCGAAGTCATCCCGGTCAAGTTGCTCTTCCCGGTGGCAAATCGGATCCCACAGACCGAACCCCGGTGTACACAGCGGTGAGTTGATTCTGTTCGAGGGCACACGCGCTTCCCCCGCGCTGTTTCCATCACTCGCCAATTTTCTACTTCATCTCATCTCATCTCGACCCTTCAGAGCTGACTTTATTCTTGCCATTTTCGATTTGACCCCCTTTCGTACTCCAACGTCATGATGAACGATATTGACTAGAGACGAGAGGCTTTTGAAGAAGTTCAGCTTCCCCTTGACTCTCCGCACATTCATATTCTTTGCCAGCTGCATCCCTTCGTCTCCCTGTGGAGACTTCTCGTGACCCCAGTGGTCGCCTATCTTTCCGACATATCCTTGCTAGATAACCTTATACCCAATGAGGATGAAGTAGACAACATCTTCGATCACCCCCTCGAAATGTTCCTCGACCCTTCCATGTGTGAGGGAGAGAACCTGTCTGTTAGAGGAAGCACTAACTGGCCCTACCCAGAAGAATTTCACGTAAGTTCAATTTGATGATATCTAAAAGACCGTGATTCGATAACACCCGCCACCGCAACTATGATAAACATGCTGCACCGGACCCTATAGAACACCTCTGACGTCGAATGGATACATCAGTACAGAATGCATCGATTTAGATCTTCTTCCACGCCGATCAAAGGTCTTACATCCGATATCTTGGTATGCCGACTTTTGCCCCTAATTTTACTGATGGACCTGAATTCTGATATGCAAATCTTTCAGATACTAACAGCCGAAATTGCCTTTGATAGGGTTCCAGTGTATGAGCGAAATGCACCGAATCAAGCTACCCCTGAACAAACAATCGCGTGGGTAATGGACGAGACGAAGCGGGGTGCCCTCGTGGAAAGAGCTGATAGAAAGCCTGAGCCACTAAACTCTCAGCTAGCCAGACTGATGGCAAGAAGAGAAGAGGAATCATTAATTGGAAGTGGCACCGTGACACCTACCTCGAATATAGGCTGAGCTCAGAGCTCTTTTGTACGAGATTATAGCAAAAATACAGCACATGATTTGATACTTGGCCTTGGTGAAAGCAGGTGTAGGCCACAGCCAAAGAACATGTAGGGTGATTCAGGTGTGAGTCACTGCATCATCTTTCCACGACCAAAAGATTGTTATTTCATTGCACTTCAGTGTGCTGTACGTGCTGATCTAGAATGAATCACCGCAATATCGCAGCTAATCACATTGTGCAGAAACAAGAGAATATCATGTCGTCACAGGATCCTCACGATCTCCACACCCAAATTGAATCTCTGGATCCAAATAGCATCTCCTCGAATCGCAAGACTATCACAATACTCTATTTCGCTTCAGCGTTCACCTGCACCTCTAAGCATCGCGAAACCCTGGTTCTGCCTACATCACCTTCACCATTTTCTTTGCCCAGGCTATCCCGGCTCCTTGCCGATACCTATATCGGGATGAAAGAAATACTGGAATCAAGTGCATGGAGTGTAAATGAAGAGATGGTGCCAGAAGACGAAGTGGATAAGGTTATACTAAGAGGTGATGAAGTGGTCGCCGTGATACCACCAGTCTCTGGTGGTTGAGATGACATCGTCATTCAAGTCACCACGAGAGAGATATGTCCCAGTTATAGATACTGACATAAATGAAAATGATGGTGGTAACTCGGGTACAGCTAGAGTTCTTATTTACGAGCCCTTCCTCCCAAGTTCTCGCTCTAGGTTTGCTAAGAAATCGTCCGCCGCCGTGGATGCACTTGATGCCTCCCGGGGACTGGGCGTGACTGAACTAGGCCCTAGTCTCGAATTTGCCAGATGCCTCTCCGTTATGGGTGTAACTTTGACTGCATCAGGCTCGTGGATTTTGGCAGGTTGGTCTGATGTCGTTGCTGAGCTAGTAGCCTTTCTCCTTTTGGCATCCAAAAGTCGTCGTCTCTCCTCGAGTTCCCTCTTCCTTTTCTCAGCTGTTTTGTTCACTGCCCCTTTTGCCTCTCCCTTTTCGTCAGCTCCATCTTCAGTACCAGCCTCCTTTCTAGCTTTCAGAGTTTCCTCTCTGAGGGCCTGTAGCTCTGCCATTTCTTTCCTTCTGACTTCTTCATCCCCAACATTGAACTGGTAAAAACCAGCACCTTTTGCCCGAACCTCCCTTGTGCCGTCGAAATGAGATGCTGGATTAGAGTTGAGCTCATCAAACGTCTTTTGTATCGCTTCCAGGCGTGATGCGTCGGGTGTATACGTTGGATAAAAGTTCTGTGGGTTGTCTGACAAAGACAGGCATTGGTGAATGGCAAAACAGAGATTAAGTTGAATACCTTACATATTATGTTATCACTGCAAATGTTGAGAATATGTTAGTTGATGGTCACGGGACCTTGTTATATGAGCGTAGCTTACCCTTGTTCCTCTTTGTGACTTTCTACTTGAATTAGTGCTTCTCTAGGTACTTCGCTCCTCCTAGCAGTTCTTGTTCGACCAAACTCGTCCTGATATTCGACTATCGGGTCATCTACACTTTCCTGTAGTCCCTTGTGGTCAATTTTGACAACCCGTTCGACGACAAAACAAAGCTCACCTCGTAAGAATCTTTTGGTACGGTCAAGGATTCATCGACATCGTCACTATCACTGCTATAGTAGTCAAGCTCCCTGGATTTTTCATCAAACTAAACGAATGGCCAATTCAGCCATAATCAAGGGTATTTGACAGATAAGGTCGACGGCTTACATCTACCAATATTGCGTCGAATTGCTTCTCAGTAAGTCCTCCTGTCCTCCCTCGTTTGAGTTTTTCATAAATTTTTGCTTTCTTTTCGAGCTTGATACGTGCGGATTCCGCTGTTGGTTTGCTCAGCGCTTCCATCTCTCGATCCCTTGCCATACGATCCGCCACTCCTTTATTTTTCTTCATCCACATGCTGGGTTTCTTAAAAAGATGCATTCAGACATGATTAAGGTCCTTCAGATTAGGACAAATCGTACCTTATCATCACGTTTGACACCGCCTACTATCGGGCTTGCTTTGCCCTTCCCTGCTGCTTTAGATTTCGCAAATTCATCTTCCTTCTTGGAAAGTTCTGCTTTGAGGTCGAAGAACGAGGCAGAGGTGACACCGGACCCCTTGGGCTTTCCGCTACTCATCTCCTGTTGAGGTGGTGCATGGAAATAATGTCTGGCTCACGTAAGCTAGTTCGATGAACAAACTGTTCCAAAAATTCTACCACTCCGAAAGTGGCACAGGCATGTTGTCACGAGTCATAAGGCTTTACAATCTGCCTAATAAGGTGAGACCTTCTGGTGCTAGTCACACACTCTATCTATCAGGTCCCAGATTTGCACACACATACAGAGCTAGGATGGGCAAGGGCAAGAAGAAGTCTTTGCCACTTCCTGAGGAGGCACTTCATCTTCCAGTCCACCCACTATATCAGCAACAAGCTACTTCTTTAGAAGTTGGAAATGTGGTAGCCGAGGAGCTCCCCCTTATTGTAGACACCCATACTCATCTTTTATCAACATTCTCTTCGTACCGGAATAAATATCGGAGCGGGCAATACGAAACCGTGTATGACTTTGTCCGCGGCTTTTATCGACAGCCAAGAACCGAAAACTCAAGAGAACCACTAGTTCAGAAGATTGTGGACGTGTGGTGTGAAGCTCCCGTATCAAAAGAATGGAAAGTGTTGGCAGATTCGGCGCTTACGGTGGAACAAAGGCAGAAGGTTTGGAATGGGATA
>WSTZ01000001.1:77035-122411 GCA_019632295.1 Tulasnella sp. 418 | reverse complement strand
ATATTGAGATGCTCCCAGATGTGCTGCTAAAGGGTTATACAATATAATGATGCAACGCCCTAACTTCTAAGTGAAGGATCATGATCATGAACGCACAAGATATATTGCCTTCTACTCAAATGCCGAAAGTTTGTATGGAACTAAGAAAAAGTAATTTCTCGAATGTTAAAGAATTATCAAGTTCGAGTCACATTCGAAGTGAGGGGCGGTCCCGTAGCCAAATCGGATTTGAACCATATTCTCAGATCTGCAAAATATTCGACGACCCTTACGGCCACCTTCAAAGGAGTGACCTCGGGAAATGGGGTGTTCAAAGGGTCTTTTGGCTTGAGCACTTCGATCCGCCTCTGTGGCGGCTCAGTGTCACAATAACAACAACAACGTAACCCTTTGGCTGCATCTTTTGGTTACCTTTGTCATGCTGAAGCCCGGGTCACCGTTAATTGGATTCGGAGTTGCCTGAATTCTAATTCGATGACAACATTTTGGAAGTCCATTAGAGTCAATGTAACAAACACTGAGAGCGGGGATAGTCGGACAACCCCTCAACAAGATGGCGGAAATCGGACAATGCCGATAGTTGACTTGGCTTGTCCTCAGTATTACCAGCCAACTGCATGAATAATCATAACCCAGTCACCACATCGGCGTGCCTATACGTTGTACCGAATGCACGCAAGATCTAACAAGGGCTTACGAGATGGACAGATTGGCGCACTTGAGAAACCGGAAGCTCCGAGCAAATTGAGAACCCACATTTTGCCTAACCCGTAATTTACAAAACCCAAATTTGTTGATGACTAGTAGCTGACGCGGTTTTGGTAACATGGCGCCCCTCTAATTGCGGGATGGTCACCCAGGCATTTGCCGGCTCCTGTGGAATAGTTCCCATCAAGCCGGAGGCTTGGACATCACCATTTTGCTTGCCGTGAGTCCCAAGTAATAGGGTCCGTGCCCTGACCATCATCATATAGAGTCACGCGGGGAGGTTTGGAAGAAGCAAGCTCGGCACTTTATAAAAGGCCTTGACCGTTTCTCATTTCCTTCATACACTTACTAACCCAATTGGCATCCCCCTCTTTTGCATTGCCACATACAGTTGGTGTTCCGTATATAACACGTTGGAACAAACTTCTCCTAGGCGGTGGTTCATCGTATACCGTTCTTTGTCCCTCTCTCAAAGCTATTTAAAAGCAACTTCAACGTACAGGCCTCAATGAGTTCTCAGGGCCAGAGCGATGTATGCCTGTATGTCACCCAGCGAGGGATGGCAAGGGACAGACGGCCATTGTATGCGATAATCAAGCATATTCCGTGAGTCTGCTGCTCTTATTCGGCTTTTCGTGTGGTGCTTGCGGTTTACTAACATGGATTGATTTGATACTTAGTCCGAACGGTAGACATGCAGGTGGCGAATTAGAGCTACGCTGTGTCGATCTGTGGAAGGACGCCTATGCGCTGGACCAAGGCTGCAGTTATACCCAATTTCTAGATGATCCGGAGCATTTAAAGTCAGTATATCGTGAACCTGATATTAAAGTTTAAAGAGGTTACTTACCTTGAAAACCTTAGATGTAAAGGATGTGGGCTGTCCTTTTCCAAATTTTACCTGCGTTCAAGTTTGCTCATCAGTATTGCGTATGCGACATCCTCATTTGCACGTTTCCATTCAACTGATCTCATTCACTCTCTAGATCCATACCTCCCGATTACAGAGCACCTCGAGTACGCTAATGTCTTTGTGTCGCCTTGGACATTCCCCACTCTCTCTAATTTCGTCGTTCGGGCGCTCCGCTTGGCGGAACTGTTGAACATTTCTTTCAAACCATATCAACTTCTCTGCATGGAGATTGCACCACATCCGAACAGAAAGCCCTGAATACCCTCGCCAAAAAGAGCTTGTTCCCAGATATCGGGGTGCATTGTCCGACGCTTCACGAATCCTTTCTCATGCTTTCGTTCCTTAGCATTTGTCTGTATTCTTCTCTACCTCCATGTAAATCATACTATCACTCTCTTTTTCACAAAAAAAATATTACACTGAAGAACTGACTTGTTAATTGACACGCCGTTTGGCACTCGGCGCATCCTGTTGTAACCTGCTTTCCGTCTAACACCCGCATGGGTTCTTTCGATTCACCCCTCACCACTATATCGGCCGCTAGGAACCGAAGTGAGCGAATGTTCAACCTAGCGATCGTCAGCCGGCTACTTGCGAGGCCGATCTGTGATAAAATTTACCAATTATACTACATGTGAAGTGTCGGTGCGGTACACACTACCTTCGGGAATAAGGCATGTGTGTAGCATGCCGAGCAAATTTCAGGGGTGGGCATGATGTCACTGATCGTTGACTTTACTTTGAGGGGAAAACATCGATCATATCATACGACAGAGATCTCAATCAGCAGCAGATGCCGCTAGCCATATCGATATGTGTTCAACAAAAGTCCCAATGGGTACAAGAGTGCGAATAAGTTGCGAAACAGAGAGTCTGTGTGCACAAAATAGAGATGAAAAGTTTATTTGGAATGACTTGGTACTAAGACAGAATCCGGGCCCCCGTACGATGTCTGCATGTCCGAGACACGTTTCTCCACACTGGTCAGGATCGCTCAATGCGATACCAATGCATTTGCTCACTATGACGCCAACTTTCGTGAGCCTATCGATGATTTGACCCTTGTTCCACATCCCGACTACCTGATCTGAATTCGAGACTCACTTGCCGGGACTTTGCGTATGCCGTTACATCCAGGATGCTTCGATTTGGCAAAATTGATATGGTGTGCACCTGTCTTGAACCTTATACGCCGACAAAGATATTGAACTGTCGGAGTTGTTGTTTATTATGTTCTATGAGACAGCACAAATTGCACACGTTTCTAGAGCGGATAGCCAATGATGGATTGAGTGGTCAAATTGGTGGTATGGTAGACAAGCAGCAACATACAAACTGTTTGGCTTTTGTTATTCGACGCCGAAACCGGCAGTCTCGCGATTTTGACTAGATGTATTAAAGCTGTAATAGCAAAAGGAATGTCAACAGTATCGAAAACCAAGCCCAATGTCACGACATCATCCTTACCGCAGCATGTTAACCAGTTCTCCCAGCGACATTCTCCCCTGAGGTCACCTGTTCGATCTCCACACCCTCTGCGACACATCGTACAATACTCACCTTCACGATCCAAAGATACTGGCGAAGATCTAAGTAGAGTGGATGTCGATGAACTGTTTTCTCGCTTCACTGTCTCAGAAGTGAGATCTCTCAAGCTGAAACTCCAGTGAGCCCAGTCTCCCAGAGAGGTGGATATATCTGAATCCATTGCGTTTGCTAGGGCTGATGCTGATGCTCAGCAACAAGATTTGCGACTCATGGTCGGGTGCGTAACAATATGGCGAGCTTCTAGAGTGACGTGCTCACTAGGTTCTCCGAAAGTGTAGTGAGAGGTATCGCGACCTGTTGGAGGCATCGAGCGCCATTGCATCCATCTCAGATGCATCGAAACGAGTCAAGTCCTTACTAGAAGACGTCAAATCAGCGTGCGATACAACAACCGAGACTCGTCGTATACAAAATATTAACAGAACGCGGTCTCAGAGCGTATACGGTGTAACAAGTGTAGCAAGGGCATCAGGATCGTCCCAAGGTTAATGCTGTTTCCCAATTTAACGTTCCACGCAAAGCAACTGATTCAAGTATTACAGACTCCCAATTAGCCAGTTTGCAGGTCCTTGCGGCTCACCTCAAGCTTTTGCTCGATACGCCCGAGCAAATATGGCGTTTGTTAGAAAGAAAGCGATACTTGCACGCCGCTTGGCTACTTCTACTAGCACGCATTGTATATCGCACGCTGTCAACGGAGGAGGAAGATGAGGAAGGCGAACTGGAGTGGGTCAAGGAGGGAATTGACGTGATGGCAAGTGGGCTTAGCATCGCTTGTGAAAAGAATTCATATGGACTGTATCATTCAGATTCAGTTTCCCATTATTCAGCGTCAATGGGATGTAATAAACTCGTTCCGGCCTCAGATCACCTATCGTGCAACGCAGTCCCTACGAGAGCAACCTTCGAATGTTCTCTCGATCATCGGAGAGTCGACAAAACCATCCCCTTCCTCGCCGACAATGATTGCCGAAACTCTCCTTTCTATACATCTTCTCGATTCTCTCCCACTTTCGGATACACTCTCCTTGTTCCTGAATCAGAGATCAAAGACTTTACAGAATCTCTATGCCCGCATTCAAGCAACTCCTCTATTCTCCTCTTCGGCGCTGAAGCCCAAGAACACCCAAGCTATCTCTAAAAGCCGTCGAAAGAATAGAGAAGTTACAGCGACCTTACTCAGATCCCCGTCTGCAACACCCTCGCTGGATTTGTTCAAGTTGCCGGCCATCAAGGACTCTGACGCAGCAGAAAAGGCGAGGAAGGCCGAGAGGAACAGGGCTGTACGCGACGTGAGACAGTCGTTACGACAGGTGTTGGAACTTATCGGACATACTGTATCAACCTCTCGCCGCATCTTCGGCGCTGGATCCTCCAAGCCATTACTGGAGGCACTTCTAGGTTCGGCGCCTTCAGGATTGCCTTCTTGGGATGAATTTCAGATATCAACATCACAAATACTCTCTTCCTTACCGTCATCCACCCTTTTGCAACGATATCTACCTGCCTCGGTGCAATCGTACGCCCCTTACATCGACATAACATCTCGTTCAGCCCATTTATCCTCGGATAATGTAAATTCAACAACATCCACTTGGCTAAAGACATCTCTGCAGAGTCTTCAGGATCACCTATCCGGTTGGCTTGGTATGTTGCATAACGTTAAGGAAGTTTGGAGTGTATGGATTGGACTCCACAACTGGCAAGACAACAAATATGTCGCAGCAACATGGCTGGATGCCTTTGATACGGTCGAGCTCGAGGAAACGATGGACTTAATCAAGAAGGCTTGTGTCCACCGAGTACAAGAGGTCCTCAAGGATAAGTTGATCGAAATCGAGGGTGCAGTAGTGAAAGAGGTTCAGAAATGTGTTGAGCTGCTTCGTGAAGGATCGGATGAATCGACTTGGGGTGAGATCATCTCTTGAATGAATGAAACGGACTAATCATACATTTTATCATATTATCAGACGCGAATCCTTCGGCATTTCAGTTCTCTCCGTCATATAGCTCACAAAAATTCGATGAAAAGGGGCTTGTTGCTTTATTAGGTGCATCAACGTCAATTGGGGAGAGCAAGCAAGCATTACGACAGCGTGTGGAGAACCGCACTCCACTACTTCATTCTACGTTGACAAGGCTTGAGCAACTTGCAGGAGAACTCAAAGATGATCTTTCATCATTGGAAGGTCCCAGCGGTCAGACATTGTAAGCGATGATCGATGTATGATGACATGGCTCTATCTGATGTTACGGCTTAGAGCGGATGCGACCGATTTGTCTCAAAAGTATAGGCCAGAAGCAGAAACCACCGCCTTGAGTGTCGTTGCTTGTATGAAGGAGATTCTGGAGCGCGAAAACGTGTCATCTGCTTCTGAGGATACCAATTACCGTATATCCTTGTTTGTTGGAAGGGTTGCACTTGAACTTGCCACTTCCTCATCATTTATAGATGACTTGGTTACAGGATCCCTGCATGGTAAGGACTGTACCGCTGATGCAATCTATGCAACTGACTCCTTTCTCAGCTTTCCAGGTTGGCATGCAAGAGGTCCACAGCCTGTCATTGGATTACTGGAAACAGCACGCAGTGGGGAAGGCGATAGCATCTTACAGGGCCTTCCTTGCTATACAAAGTAATGTCATTCTCATAATATCGAGCGCTGTATCTGAGGCCTCCCTTCACAGAACCCACACTCGCCGCACCGTTTCCTTCGGCCCCGTCCCCGCAGTTAATGCGATCCTTGCTTCAGCTGGTATCCGCTATACATCAGCTTGGAATGCGCGCCGACCAGACATTCTCCATACGGCCCGATCGAAGTTTGATGAACGCATTTGTAGCAGGACTCGCTGCAGAAGTGCTAAACCATTGTAGCGAAGAGCTCCTGTTCGATCTCATGCTCCTGAGAAGTCTGCCAGGCTTGGATGACGAGGATGGTATGAAGTTAGCAAACGCTGTAGAATTATTGCAAGAACGCGTGAGTTGTTCGGCTGGTTGATGCATGGGTGTGCTGACTTGTTCCTACTCTGTTTTTCCTTGTAAGCTATCCTCTCAATCGCCTGCGAGCTATCGAGAACAGGTTGTATTGCACATTACGCATATTATTCCCACTCAGCTGGCTCGCATTCAGCTCCTTTTCAGTCCGGCATTCAGCGGACAGGATGTGTCCTCTTTAGACGCACCCCGAACGCGCGATCGAGCTCCAGTACAACCAAACGCTCCGAAGCCTCCCGCCGAACATGACATGAAATTGGCGTTGAATCTTGCTAAACCCAGCGCAAGGTTCGGCTTGTTGCTCGTGCCCGGTTCAGGAGGTACTATGCGGTAACGTTAGGGTCCGGATGACGTCTTCGGACAATTAGCATTATGTAGATTGTCAGTCGTCGCGCAAAATTTAGCGTTACAGGTGGTTCCGCGGCATCAATTTATGTTCCGCGTACTAGACGCTTACCCTCAAGTAGTACATCAGAATAACAGGTGATTGCACTGTGCCTCTCTGTTTTGAATGACATGGTACTTAATCGTGCCGGAGAGTTTGGTCTCAACAACTTCGACACTCGGAAAATGAGGCGAACGATGGTGAGACGTAAATGTGTAGTGGTGAGAGTGTCTTGGATGTCATGAGACCTCGTTAAACATGCAAATACCTTGGCAGTCAGGTCATCACTCAAAGTGATTGTTGCCTGTGATAGTAGACCTGTAGAATGCCCGGTTAAAGGAGGTGATAAAACAATTCAATTCAAAATCGCAAGATGCTCCATTCAATCGCTGCAGTGACTGGTGTAGCCGATGCCCACCTTATCATTCTTCTCTCTAGTTAATTTTTCCGTGGAACGCGTGTAGACCTTTACCATCATTGATAAGAGTGATGCCCGAATACTATTCCGAGGAACATGTCAGTAATCATCTAAGCCGGGACTTCCGCTATGAATGAGAGGACCGCACAGACGATAATGAAACCTAATCGACCAAGTTGCCTTCGTGTCACTCCTGTGATCTCACTTCCGATTCATCTTGTGATCATCAATTTTACGAAAGCGGTGCTAAAGGATAACTCTAATTGAAGGAGTTGGCGGACACGGCGTATTTACGCTGTTAGGACATGAAACTCGTGATTCTAGTTAATCGTCATTCCACGCTCTTCTAAGGTGGTTGTGTAAATAAATAATACTTGAGGCCTAGGCGGGGCCTGGCGGGTTGCATCCCTTAATGGTGTGCATCATTTTGTGTTTTAGCCGTAAAAACATCTGGTCACAGTGGGAGTTTCGGAGTAGATGGCCATCAGTACCCACTCATACCTTCAGGTTTCAGCACCGTCTATTCGGGTATCGTCCTGTTCTTTGTCATCGAGTTGCATCGAGTGGAGGTACATGCATCCATGGTATCATAATTTCGTCGACATGATCACACTACCGGGTCGTTTGACGCCTTGGATCGGTGTATTGCATCCATGTGGCTGAATCATGACACGAACGTTCGCTTGCTATATTAGGATTGGGATGATTTCATACCAACTATGCATTCCTTGTTGTGTCATTCCTTATCTGCTCCACGGTGAATGAAGAACATCGATCTTTCCGGCCTCGCGATTTTGGCGAGCTGCAGTTCTATTGCCTTGTCTTCGAGTCTCGAGGTACCAAACGTGTAGCACGCATTGCAGGACTAAACCCAATCCAACGGTAGTGTATCGAGTTTATTCTATATCTAATAACACGCCTTAGGATTGTTTAAAAGCTGCACCATTGTTCACCAGCTACAGCATCATCGGCCTCTTCACTCAATACGTCACTCAGCGCTGGTCCTGAGTCTCTACTTTGAAATAATATTACAAAAGTAAGTAATTGATTATATTCTGGCGACTGAGGGTTAACTTCATTCGTTATAGTACCTTATTAACCTTCATTCCAACATCCTGTATAACATCCCACCATCTTAAAAACCATACCATCATGTGCCATAACGTGAGCATGGTGGTTGAGCACAGTAATTCTGCAGCTGAACTGACTTCTGATTTCCTCAGATCATCGATGGTCGTCATCATACGTCCTGCGGATGCTTCGAAGCAATGGAGACACGTCGACATGATTGCGGAATGAGTAACTGCATTTTCAGCTTTGCCCACCCAGTCGGCTGCATGAGTCATCGCTCATGTACGCGGTTCATGACATTGCCAATGAAGAACGCGATACGCACCACTCCACTAAAATGCGCAACATGTGCTCAACGGGAGAGGGAGCGCGGATTCGAAAGTGCCATCGTAGCTGGTTCACAAGTGGTTCATTAGGGTTTCTCACGTGGATAAAATCATATCTTGAACCTTCTAGAACGGCACGCCAAGTGCAAACCGGTGGTGGCTGGTTCTAGATACTAGACCTTCCTGGTTAGCCTTAGATATGTAGTTGCGACAGAAATTCCCTACTCATTCCGTAGTCGTATTCTTCATGTATTTCCGTGGACGTTGGGATGAACATTGTGATTGCGGTAGGTGCAAATCTACTGCAGAACATGCATCGACCAGTGTTGCGCGTTATATGTTATTGAAAACATGTCACATGCCTTCTCAACCACCGACTCGTAACTTCTACGTACACAAACGCGTGAAGTTAATCGGACGGATCCAGGGGTTCTCAGTGGAGATGGTGGTGGAATCTTCCAGAACAATTCAGAAGGATGAGGACGCGACTTGAAACTCCGCTCGAGGCAGTCATAAAGGCGCCGTTTCGCTTTTCATTCCAACTCATTCCTCAGTCCTCTCTTCTCTTCGCCACCCAGTTTCTCTCTCGCATTCACGAATTCATCAGCCATGTCCGCTCAACCAGAAACCTTTGGATTCCAAGCTGAGATCAGCCAGCTGCTGGATCTCATCATCAACACCTTCTACTCAAACAAGAGTGCGTCGGCTTTTATCATCTTCTCCTCTTTGAGTCATACTAATTTGCCACCACGTTTTACACAGGCATTTTCTTGAGAGAGCTTATTTCTAACGGCTCTGATGCTCTCGATAAGATCCGCTACCAGTCTCTTACCGACCCATCTCAACTCGACACAGAGAAAGAACTTTACATTCTCATCAGACCCGATAAAGAGAATAAGACTCTTTCTATCCGCGATACTGGTATTGGTATGACAAAAGCCGACCTTGTCAATAACTTGGGTACCATTGCCAAGTCCGGTACAAAGGGTATGTGTTCACCGTTTCGTCACCTTTCTTATAAATCACTGAGTTGGCCTTTTCAGCATTCATGGAGGCTCTGAGCGCTGGAGGGGATGTATCAATGGTAAGATCCGTGTCATACGTATGAAGAACCATTACCTGAATGTCTTATATTCAAACTGTAGATTGGTCAATTTGGTGTTGGTGAGTAGCGCCCGTCCAAATTGAAACATCTAATTCTATAAATCGACGCATTTGGCTAAATCACGTTTTTTTTCTCAGGTTTCTACTCCGCATACCTTGTCGCTGAAAGAGTGCAGGTCATCACCAAGCACAATGATGACGAGCAATACATCTGGGAGTCGGCTGCCGGAGGCACATTCACTATCACACCCGATACCGTCAACCCTCCACTTGGTCGGGGTACTGAGCTCCGTTTGTTCTTGAAAGAGGATCAACTCGAGTATCTCGAAGAGAAGAAGATCAAAGAAATCGTCAAGAAGCACTCCGAGTTCATTTCTTATCCAATCAAATTGGTTGTTACCAAGGAAAAGGTACGCTCTGCACCTATTTGTTGAAAGCACACAACAGCTTAACACGTTATGCTGTGCAGGAAGTCGAAGAGGAGGAGGAAGAGGAAGAGTCTGCTGACAAAGATGCCAAGATCGAGGAAGTCGAAGATGAGGAGGAGAAGAAGGAAAAGAAGACCAAGAAGGTTAAACAAGTCACTCAGGAGCAGGAGGAGCTCAACAAAACCAAGCCCATCTGGACTCGTAATCCTTCTGACATCACCACAGAGGAGTATGGATCATTCTACAAGAGCTTGACGAATGACTGGGAGGATCATCTTGCTGTAAAGCACTTCTCCGTGGAGGGCCAGCTGGAGTTCAAGGCAATTCTTTTCGTTCCTAAACGGTAGGCGGTCCCATAATCATGTAAATTGTGACCAAGGCTCATATTTTCTCATTAGCGCACCATTCGACCTCTTCGAGAGCAAGAAGAAGCGCAACAACATCAAGCTTTACGTCCGTAGAGTCTTCATTATGGACGACTGTGAAGATCTCATTCCCGAGTATCTAAACTTCGTCAAGGGTAAGTGGTGGACCTCAATGCTTTCTCGTATTTGGTTTTCTTACCATCGTTCTTCAGGTATTGTTGACTCCGAGGACTTGCCGCTCAACATTTCTCGTGAGACGCTACAACAAAACAAGATTCTCAAAGTCATCCGCAAGAACATCGTCAAGAAGTGCATGGATCTTTTCACTGAGATTGCCGAAGACAAGGATAACTTCCAAAAATTCTATGAAGCATTTGGAAAGAACCTCAAGCTTGGTATTCATGAAGATGCTCAGAACAGAAGCAAGCTGGCTGAGTTCCTTCGTTTCCACTCCACCAAGGCATTGGAGGAACAAACTTCACTCAAGGGTGAGAGTTCGTGATGCCCTTCTTTCAGGCATTTGGCTGACCGAATTTTCAGACTACATCACTCGTATGCCTGAGATCCAAAAATCTATCTACTACCTCACTGGCGAATCACTCACCTCTGTGCGCGACTCTCCATTCCTTGAAGTCCTTAAGAAGAAGGGCTTTGAGGTTCTTCTGCTTGTCGATCCTATCGACGAATACGCTGTCACTCAGTTGAAGGAATTCGAAGGCAGGAAACTCGTTTGTGTTTCGAAAGAAGGACTTGAGCTGGAGGAGACAGATGAAGAGAAGAAATCTCGTGAGGAGGAGGCCGCACAACTGGAAGATCTCTGCAAGACCATCAAAGACACGCTCGGCGACAAGGTGGAAAAGGTTGTGGTATCCAATCGTATCACCGATTCACCTTGCGTCCTTGTCACCGGCCAGTTTGGTTGGAGCTCCAATATGGTGAGTAAGAGTCTCGTATACCTTGTATCTCACGATGCTGATATATTATCCTTTATCAGGAACGTATCATGAAAGCTCAAGCGCTTCGTGATTCATCCATGTCATCATACATGGCTTCTAAGAAGACCCTCGAACTCAACCCTCGCAATCCGATCATTCGAGAACTCAAGAAAAAGGTTACCGAAGACAAGGCAGACAAGTCTGTTCGGGATTTGACCATCTTGCTCTTCGAAACTGCTCTCCTCACCTCAGGCTTTGTTCTCGACGAACCAACAAACTTTGCTAAGCGCATCCATCGTATGATCTCGCTCGGCTTGGACGTTGACGAGGAGGAAGATGTTGAACCTGCTGCAACGGAATCAGCTCCTGCAACTGAAGGTGCTTCGGCCTCCGCAATGGAAGAGATTGACTAGATTACGCTTTGCCTCGTTTCTTTATATCTTTCTTGAATTTTATGTTGTCATCATAGTTTCATTGCATTATCTCATTTGCATTACCTTTCTTCGAAACGCCAAGTTGGGTTGTCATTGTAATTAGTTAAAAAAATTTACTGCACGTTTTGGAGACTCGATTTCTGGAGGTGCGATCGGAATAACTGGAGATTTACTAAGAGACTTGCTATTCAGATCCAAGTGGACTCCGAGGAATTTCCATCTATTGAGACATCGAGGTAGACACGAGGGAACTGACCGTGAGAGGATTGTCGGACGTCACGTGGTCCACGCGCCGGACTAAATCAAAATAACAACCCTTCGAACATCAACAACGAGGCCATGAACGGTGACGTTCCAGCCTCCCCCGCACAACTTCATGACGACGTACTCGACGAACTTCAGGAAGATGCAGGAGTATTCTTCACTCGTGATGTTCTTCCAGAGGAAGAGTATTATATCCGTCGCCTCTCCCGGACAGAACGTGAGTTGGGAATTTGTCAACTCATTTCATTATTATTGATCTGTCGAAACCACCCACAGACTTGCACAAGACCAATCGCAAAGACAGAACACTTGAAATGACATTATCAGCCTCAGATTCTTCCTGTTCGTACTATCGTTACATATCTGTGCTTTGAACAGTGATGGACATTGTCTTTTTGTGTTTCAGATCGCAAGGATGATTCTTCAGCTTCGATAAGCCCCCAATCAACACAAAGGACATCTATCACCCAGGCCTATACGGTAAATGATGGACGGGTGTTGGAGGATTCAACTTCTCACATCATGCCTGCCCCTCTCATTTCGGATCCAGGCCTTGTGCCCCGTACAATTTCAGACGGCCACAATGGTTCTTTGCCATCTCCGCATCATTCAATGAACTCAAACGTGGAGACTGCATGCGAGGTCCTTCAACCTAGCTCAATGGCCTCCACCGGATCGCAT
This sequence comes from Tulasnella sp. 418, assembly GCA_019632295.1. Lineage (NCBI taxonomy): Eukaryota > Fungi > Basidiomycota > Agaricomycetes > Cantharellales > Tulasnellaceae > Tulasnella > Tulasnella sp. 418. The sequence goes on along the minus strand of WSTZ01000001.1, from coordinate 109,836 downwards.
GATATTGCATGTGATGCCAACCCCACTGAACTGGGTACATCTCACGATTTATTCGATATACCTTTTCAGTCGCTTTTGGACCAGAATCTGGTTCCAGATGAATCCATTTCAGCCTCAGACGTCGATACCTTCACAACCACCAACGCTATTCCAATTAGCACGCCTTCCACCCCTGACATTTTTCATCATGTTGCACCACCCAGTCCTTCAACGAACACTGCACACCTACCTCAAACCTTGCCCCACACCGACATTCTCACCAATGCTCCAGTCACCTCGCCGAACACCCGTGTTGACGGTACCACGCCAGAGAGGGGATCCATAGGCCACCTTCTGTTTTCTCCTGTCACGCCTGCCCTCTTCACTCCTAGATCGCATCCCGCTTCTAATCATCCGGCAAAGCGAAAGTCATCGACCTCACTTCAATCCGACGGCGTCGAAGCAGCAGGAGATTCGCAGATGGCAGGTCTGTCTGAAGAAAGCGGAGAGAGATTAGCCAAGAGAGCAAAAATTCAATCAAGCCAGCAACAAGCCCTCCCATCAACCCCTGGCTTGGTTAGGAGTACTCTCATATCAGCTGATAAGACAGAAATCCGTGCTCCCTCGTCCAGTCGCCGTCGTACGTCCAGCATCGAGGGACACAGGGAGCTCAGATCTGTATCACCTGATACTGATGCTCTATTGGATTCTATCTCTATGGTTGTCGATCGTACCGTCAAACTACCAAAGCAAGCAGTTTTCCCTCAGAAACCAGTTCCTACAACTCCAAGGAGCATCATAAGGTCATCTCCATGGAGGTCGACAGCGGCAACAACTGCAAAGAAAGCCGTCACCTTCGGCTCTCCCGTCAGACCTCGCATAGTGGCATCGGCTCAGGTCAAAACCCCTCAACTGAAAGCCCCTACTCAATCAAAGACACCACAGAGAAGAGTGTTACCCCTTCCGGATAGATCAAGCACATCACTTGTTCCCCCGCCCACCTCTTCATCAATGGCTAGATCAGCCCTTGCTGTACTTCCTGAATATCGCTTCGTATTCACGACATCGGAGTCTGCCTCACCCCTTCCGGTTGATGAACCCGAAATTCCACCACCTCCGTTGCAAGGCGGTTTCAAGTTTGAAGCCAGCCGCATAGCATCACCAGCACGCCCGAACTCTAAACCTATTCCTTTGACAAGGGTGTTCAATTCAAGCATCAACACGAGTGTACGGGCGAATATTGGGTCTCCAGTGAGACCTACTGCTTTAGCACGACCTCAAGATATTGGGTCGCCTTTACACACTGTGGCTGCCAAGCCGCGACCAGTGTCACCACTGAAGGATCATAATCCCCGAGTTTTGTCGTCATCTTCGACGAAGGTTTCTTTACTGAAACCTCCTTTGTCTGCCATCCCGGTTGCAAAGCTAGAATCAAAACTACCGCGACCGGCCGCATTACCGAAGTTTGGTTATACAGCGATGGCCCCAAGTGTCATGATGGTCCATGTCCCAACGGCGCCTTCGATCGAGGTACGCTGATAGAACCTCTCTATTCCATCAATGTCTTGACACTCTTTGATTTCGTAACAGATGAACAATAGACAGACGAGTCCCAAACGACGCCTAATTCCGCAACCATCAGCCCAACCACCTCCCGTAATGAAATTTCGACCGGTGATACCTGGGACCTTGTCCGGATGGGAAGGCAAGGCAAAGAAGTCATCTCAGGCTACAAACGAGAATGATCCCGCAGGCGAATCGGGCTCACATGGCGCCTCAGGTAGCTCTACCAGGAATACTGGAAGAGAAGAAAACCCCTTGGTTGAGTCATCTGACAACTCACACAGCGAACTCGATGATGGGACACTGTCAACATCCAAAACACCTATCCATTCTATAGAAGCCCTTGATATAGAAAATTTAGGTTCAATCCGGGATCCAGACTCTCCTCGAAGAAGCCGGCGACTCTCAAAGGAAAAAGCAAAGGACACAGATGAAAACCATGATATGGACGCCCCTATAACGTCATCATCCAAACGTACTTCCCGCCAGCCGTCAGAATCGCACGCCTCCACCTCTGGGATGTCAAGCAACCGTGAGGTTCTACCTCAGAAAGCCCCCAAACCGCCGGTACATCCACTCGACTGGGCCAAAACAGAGAAGGAAATCAGGGCCTTGACCACGAAGAATACCGCACGGAATCAGGCGTATTTCAATGAGCTACACAGGAAGGTTGTCAAAGTGGATGCACCTCGGCCACCTAGTCCAACAAGTCGGATTCGCACTATCGCCGATAAGGTACAAGAAGAGGAGGCCAACGCTAGATCGGAGCGGGTGAAGAGAAGAGGTGTAAAACGAGGAGTAGACCAGTTGGATGCTAATGAAGGACTTGAAGAAGAGGATCAGAAGCATGCTCGGGGGGCTGGCGATGATGAAGATTATCAAACACCAAAACGCATGCGACTGGATGAAGATCTTGCACGAGATGGAGAGGCACAGATCCCTCGTCTGGATTTGGGTGGTTCATCGTCGCGTGGCAAAGGGATCGGCAACATGAAATCTCGCTCGGGCAGTAGCACGTCTTCATCTAGTTCCTTATCCGCGGCCCTTTCCGGCGAAAATGAACGCCTGGTGAGGCCGAATTCCAAAGGCCGGTTTGTCAAATGGGACAAGAAGCTTATCTTCAAGTGCGGCGAGGAATCAAGAAAAGAGCCTGCGGTTGATCCCAGGAAAAGCTGCCTGTCCAAGTCTTCTGCGGTAAGGTTCTAGTTTTCTGTGGTTTCACACATGTCACTCTAACCGAATGTCCGGCTATAGACCACGAAACTAGATGATCGCGGAAATGTCCCTGATGCTAACAAGACCCCAGAGGACATTAGGAAGGACAAGATAGTGGTCGTCAAATACGTATACGCAGATGATGCTGACGTTGATGAACCACAGCCTGCTGAACCCGCAGATACTATTGCAACCAGAAAGGCAAAGAGGAAGAAGATCTAGATAAAGGATAACCTGCGTTTTTCCAACAGAACGATATTATCCGACGTCACATGTCTGTTGTTCTCAGGCGATCCATTAGACTGGACCTTTATTCATCTTATTTTACATTCATTTCGGTTTCTTTGGTCTCAATCTACTTCCATTTTGCTTTGTATAATCAGCTGTTGCTTCACCACTACTGCATGATGCTAATGTTATGCGATGGGCGATTGTAATTCAACTTGTTGCCATCTATGTTAACTTAGGTCTCAGGAACAAGTCTGCAATCCATGCCCCGTACATGTTATCCACCGCGCTTGCGAATCTTTTCCACCAGGGCAACCTTTTGACGAACCTGAAGTGGGGCGTCAGTTTTGAGCATATGATTTCATCAAGGAAGTTCATACCATCTGTGCAAACTTCCGACGGTGTGTTTGAGAAGCCAGACGTCGTCGTTTATAGCCCTTTTTCTCGTGTCTAGCTTGGGCTCTCACCTGGGTTGATAGTCAATAAAGGGATGTTGCAATCTGGATGTGATTTACAGCGTACCATGGCGAAAACATTATTTTTTCTTAAAACCGAGTTGAGCGAATAATAGGCTTTTTTGAACGCCTCTGTGGTCGAACGGCTGCTAGTGGTGACGGCAACGGTCCGCCCAGTGTATGGTGTTGGTCGCCGAGCATACTGAGTGATGTTGCTTATGAAATTGTCGGATTCTTCTGCCCACTTGTCTTCTGGCTTTCGTTCCATATCCCTGAGTAACGCCAGAGTGATGGACGTGAGTTGTTCGAAATTTTGGGGTGCATCATAGACGCGACCAGTGTTTTGAGATACCAGGAGAGGAAGATGAGTTGGAGGAGGCGGAGCGAATAGATGATCGTATTTCCGTTTGTTGCGTTTCCGGGTTTGGGATTGGGGTGCAGGTGAAACAGTGGATGACGAAGGCGCGTCGGGATTGGCAGAGAGAAGTTTCTATATCAGAATGGCAGTCACGAGGAAAAGTAAATAAAGGAACTGTTTACTGACGGAAAATAAGAAAGACGCCGTACAAAAGTTGTTGTGAACGGTCTGGAATCAGTTCTCCAAGTGCGAACAAGCTCAGACGCAGAACTGGTTCTGACGGGATTGTTGCAGCCCGTCATCATCTGTCGAGCAGCTCCTGTGTAAAGGAAAGAACATGGGGAGCTGCGTAGCCCGTTGAGGCGAGCCGTTATTATGTTCATGGTCGAATAGTAGGAAATAGACTGGGCAAATCCGAAATTCTCAAAACATCCTCGATAAAATCACCTCGCCGAAAACGCCGTGTACTATCGATCCCTGTGTGATACAACCAATGGCGAGTCATGAAGAAGTACTACAAGAAGAGTTTGAGGTGGGATTATACTGGAGTTCTTCTTGCATTCACAAAATACTCATCCTACTGTTTCACAGGTTTTAGAGTCGATTTATCCAGATGAACTGGAAAGTAAATCCGGTTCCTCGACATCTTCCCGGCGGCTCTGCTAATCACGGACACAGGAATATCTGATAACTCTGTTCAAATCACGGTAGTACCAGAGTCAACGGTTGCGGGCGAAGAAGGCGAGTTATAATATTCATAGTACCATAATGAAATGTGCAATAATACCCAACTCCCTAGTTCAACTACGCCTACATGTGGAATATCCACCCGACTATCCCGATACAATTCCAGTCTTATCATTAAGCACAATAGAGGGTGAGCTAACTGATGAGGAAGAAAGCACCCTCTTATCCACCCTTCGGAACGTGGTAAGGGATCTAAACTATCGCACCGACGGCTGTCGCTAATACTACCTTAGGCTAATGAATCCATTGGAATGGCTCAAACTTTTGCGATTGTATCTCAGCTGGTAGATTCCATTGGTTCAATTGTTGATCAGCGAGTCAGACGAAAGCAAACTGAAAAGGAAGAAAAGGATCGGCTTGAGTCAGAGGTCAGCATGACAGATACATCGCATATGATCCACAGTGCCAAAACAATCATTTACATTAATAGGCTGAGCTCAAGCGCATTCAGGGTACTCCTGTCACACCAGATTCTTTCAATCAATGGAGGAACAAGTTCAACACGCGAAAGAGGGCCCTAAAGGCATCCCAAGACGAAGAGAGGATGAAGGGTATGTCCCAAAAAGAGCGTGATGAGTACAAAAAAGTTGCCTCCCGTCTGACAGGTAAGCGAGGAGCCGGATCGTCCTTATAGGTGCTGAGTATCTTCTTAAGGGAGACAACTATTTGAACAAAACAAACACCTCGCGAATTCGGATGCATCATTACTGGAAGAAGGTGCAGAGTCTGTTGATATCTCCCAATATGACCGTCAGGAGCGTGAGGTTGAGGAAGACAAAGCGGAGGAGCATATTCACTTTAGCGACAGTGATTAGATACAATATGTAACGTCGAAATACAGTGATAAACCAAGGTACCAGAACCCTGACTTGACCGTGGGTAGGGGGCAAACAGAACACAATCATGATGTTTGCAAACCACAACTAGCGGACTGTCTATCATGCCGACTGATGAACAATGGTGTTTTCGTCCGCATCACCTATGTTCATCACCTTCCAAAACCATTGACTCGTTGCCCCTTGCTCAGGAGTTGAAGCTGCGAGCCGAAGGGGTGCATTTTCTCCTCCGAATTGGAGCTCACCTTATGTTGTAAGTGTTCAAGTTATTAATAGAAATGCATATGAATGTCTTGTTCAATTATCGTGTCTCTATCGCGTGCAGAAAGGTCAGCGTCCTGGCCACGGCAGCTACATACTTCCATCGCTTCTATATGCGACACTCAATTAAGCAGTTCGACCGAATCGTCAGTCTTGATGATTTTAACACTTATTGTTTTATTTTTTTTACCCACAACCCCTCGATTCAGTATCTGGCAGCTGCCTGTCTTTTTCTAGCCTGTAAAGTTGAAGAGTCTACACGGAAGCTGAAGGATGTCGCTGCCTATTGCTGGCGCAAAACAAATGAGCCCGCGATTAAGGCATGGCTTTCAGATTTGTTAACGTATCTATTGCAATGTTATTGAGACATTGTCGTTTGCTTACCTAGGAGAATGAAGCGTTAGATTTTTGGCAGGAGCGGATTCTTTCAAACGAGGAGATTCTTCTTGAAGCTCTTTGTTTTGATCTCATTGTCGATCATCCTCATCAGCATTTGGCGGAAGCAGTTGGAGGTGGCAGTCGAAAACAACAAACCACGTTCACCTGGACAGGTCCTCTATCCGATATTCCAAAAGCAACATGCGAACTCGCTTGGAGTATCACGAATGACTCGTAAGTACCCAGCAATCCCAAGGCGTGCTTTGGTTACTTATAGCCAATTTAAGCCTCAGAACACCATTGGTCTTGTTTCATCAACCACGAATAATTGCTTGCGGGTGTTATTTGCTTGCCTTTTTGCTCAACGCAGCTTTAGAAGGAACATCGCCGCATATTGCGGAGAACATCACAGCTGATGAGTCCAATCCTTCCAAGGGTTCATCTTTTGGGGCTGATGTAACATCTCATATGAATGTGAGCCCTGTTACCGATCACTTGTTTTGCTGCTGAATTGAACAGTTCTTACTCTCTTGCTAGAAAACCGGAGGGCTGCTCGACACAGAAAGGGACGGTGTGGTTGCGGACCGGCCACTATTTCCCACAGTCGAGAACGAAAATCTGACTCCCCGCACACCAACCATCGATGATATCTTACAAGGTCTAACAGATGCAGGGAGATGGAAAGAGGCGTTCAGGGTATCGAATGATGAAGTGGATGCAATCTCTGGTAACCAGAGTCTTGTTGCAAGCAAAGGCAAAAATCTAACACTTCTCTGATATCGAACGTAGATATTGTGGGACACCTTCTTGAATTTTATAAAGCTCAGAGCCAGCCCGGGATAAGGCTCATTCAAACCGTGAGCGTTTATTCTCAAACTCCGGTTATACGCTAAATTATGTTCCTGTAACTCGAGATTCCACCTCCCAAGCGCTATACGTCTATTTTTAATCTCGAGGCCAGCGGGAACTCCCCAACTCGATATTCTGCTACAAGTAATTCGAGTCCCGCCACAACACTGGTTTCGGGTAATACACCTATGCATCGAGTAGCCGAGGAAACAGGTTCTTCTCTGGACAACCACGGCACTCAGCGTTATGGGAGCTCCCTCAACAATGAAAGTGTTACAAGTCAGCACGTGCCTGTAGTCGATGCACCTCGTCCCGATCACCCGATCCCCCCACAGCCAAACCAGGACGACCAAGAGACAGCAATGGACATAGGAGATGATTAAGGGGCTTTGTTGTTCCCCCTACGACCGAATGTATGTTCCGAAGCTTTGCTCATGATTCCCGATGAATGCTAAAATACAAATAAATGACGTTATAATCAATCGTGAACAGACTTTTCCAATTAGTATTCAGGAGGTTTACCTGCTCCACCTTATATGTGCGTGAGTAATTTCTACATCTACTTTCTGGCGTCTGTTAACCAAGTTTGTCCATGTCGTTCGTCATATTCGCTTCTCATTGCAGACACACGCACACAACTGTAATATATATTACTATTTGGAAACATGGTTCTCGGAAGGAAGGACACATGATTTGTGGGTGTTATTTGGACGCCAGTTAGCTGAGCTGTAACCATTCTTGTGGAAAGTCGAAACCATCGAACTACCGAAGCGTGGTACTCCTTCAATCAATTAACTGGATTTGTTGCCATTTAAATCCGTTGAATCATTTGCTTTGAGGCAATGTTACCGATTGCTCACTAAATAAGTGGCTCATCGGCGATCGCTCTCAACTGATGACGGGTACGACATTTTCAATTTGTGAGTATCCTTCTTTCATTAACGCTATTCTCAGCTGACCTTGGAAGCCTCTCTATCTCCTTATCATTGTTTTTCTTCTTGACGTGGGCTACCTCGGGAACAAAGTGCTTTAATCCAAATTTGCTTCTTTTCTCGAATTCTTCGGTTGGACTCGGCCAGACCAGGTCGTTCGAGTACCGATCTTTGCCCATCCAATTTAGGTTGGGGTTGAATGGCCTCGGATGAGCTTAATGTGCAATTTCTGTGGTGGCGTTGATATCAATCTATTCTCACCTTGCATCCTAATGGAAACACGTAACTCGATGCCGCTCTGTCTATAAACCTCTCTCGGTTTTCTCGGAGGACGCAAAACTAAGTTTGTACCATGATGAAGGTATTCAACCGGGATTTCTTTCGAAGCCTAGGAATTACCCGGAATTTTGGCCTTCTGAGTCTTCAAAACTTCCGAATGTTCCTCCCTACCCGGCGCCGCACAGCAGTTCAAGGTATGTATTGGAGGACCTGGTTATACGCACATGTGATACTCCGCTCAATCTACTCCACCTGAGGCCTCTGTGGCCAGGAATAGCTTTCATTGCGTGGCACGATAGACTTTGCTACTTTTGGACAGCGGCAGAATCTGATTTCACGGCTTTTCTTTCCACGCGAGATGGTGCACCCACGAGATTTTGCCACTTAGACAGTTGAGCTCACCAGATGACAGTACTTCTAAGGGCAGCTTAACCTTGGCCTCTCCTTTCACTCAATCCTTCCGTTAAACTGGGATGCTATTCCATATATGGCTTAAAACTACAACATCGTTCAATTATGACGAGACTTTATTGCTGCTTGTGGAAATTGATTGGTGCAGTGTACGATTGTCCGTGTAAACGCCTCCTAGAAATACAGTGAAGTGTTCCAGTCCACTGGTGAGTTCCTTATTGCGGTTGGAGGGAGGTTGTAAACGAACCCGACCCGCGAGCCGCAAGAGAGCAAGAATCACAAATCCTTGCAACTCTTCTGGCATTCTGTACGATCTGAGGCTGGCGCATGCTAAAGAAGAGACTGTCAGACCACGCTCCTCGGGCCATACCACAAAAAAACTTACTATTGCCAGCATGTAGTCTGACAACCCATTCCTGCACCAGTATGAGTGAATAAAACGCTTTAAATTTTCAATTTGTAAGAAGATCAATCATCATACCTCGGCCCTAAAAACGCAAGCACACGTTAGCATGTACAAGGGGTGGGTTCAACTAGCACGTTACGCACTGTGTTTCGACAATCATCAGGATGATTGCGGGAGCAACGGCAGTGACGTTCAAGACAGTCAACCTTTAGAAGATTGTCATTATAGCCCAGGGACACAGGAGGTTGACCCCTTTACCTTGATGCCTTCTGCTGGTTCAGCGATCTCATGTCCGCAAGCATAGGTGGTGAAAGTAACCAATCTATGGCACATGGGATCTTAAGGTTATCTGGGGGGATATTAAGATGGATGATGGGAGAGAAGATGAGATAGAAATGCTATGGATGTAGCTGAAGCATCCAGGGCGTGCTCATAGTGGTATTTATATGGGTGTCGGATGACGGAGCATTGATTCGTCTGAATCCAATGCAAGGTCGCACAGGCTTGAGCCCTGCAAGAAGAGAGTTCATGTGACTTGAACGCCGAATACACTCTACAATCCACTAAAGATGAGCAACGCATCACGGGTATGACGCACCGCGCCAACGGATCTCGATGTCGGCCCTTGAGACCATCTTTTGTCATTGGCCACGCTCCTGAACCGCAAGTGGCCGCAGCTTCGATAAGGAACAAACGTCTTGTGAATTCTTGCTTATCTCTTCGACCAAAAAATAAGGAAAGTAAACCCGATCGAACTGTAACAATTGAGAGTAGGATCGCCATACGGAGGTCACGGGCCGGAATCGCGTGCAGCAAATGAGATGGCCGACGAGAAAACTTGCCAATCCAAACAATAAAGAAGTTGAGAGGATGACAGGAGGCGGCCAATTGCCGAATGGGTTGAGTCTGGATCCTACAAGCCCGCCTTCTAATTGCCTGGGATAGTCAAAGAGTCAAATGTCTCAAGACGATTGCGCTTAGATTGTGAGGAAGGAGAATCGGGAATTCTTGGATCATTCGGTCACGAGGTGACGCATGGATGGGCATTCTTGTCTCGGGTCACATCCTAAAATGAAGGCGCCGATTGAAGATGACCGATTCCAGGTGACGAAGAAATGTTGAGCAATAAGGCTACATAGTTGAGCTACTGAGGGTCAATCATATCAGGTGAACAATTATTGGCCCATTCGAATGGGATTATGCTAAGTCAAACACTTACAGAAGTTGCGGGGTCATATGCGGCACCTAACACTGTAATTGCCTTCGATACCGGGCAGAGCTCTACTCTCTGAGAGCGAGACAAAGAATAGAGGAAAAGGAGGGGAGATTTTAGCCCCATCATTTTTGCCATGCTTTCATTCTGTGGGCCCGTTTTTGTTCTCGTTGGCGAGTAGTCATTGCGCCTGCTCGGGAACGTTTCGGGCGTATCTCGCATTAATCAACCGGAATCTCTTCTCGTAAGCCCCAGGTGGTAGCAAGAGATTTCATCCAAAAACCCATGTATAGTAGTAGCCAGGATACGGCGGGGCTTTGGTCCAAGGGAGAGCGTTGCTCTCCCCATGCAGTTTGTGCGACAAGTCTCCGAAAGGGAGTAACCCAGAACCGAGGAAAGTCCACAAAGATCCATTGACTTCAAGAAATCTTCATATATTAATGGAGAGAAATGTCGCGACTACCTGATTAGTGAAGTCTGATTGAGCGTGCAACTGGCAGAAATTAGCATAGAACACAAAACATGGACAACTCTGCTCCGCTCCAATTTTCCACGGTTTCAAGAATTCGGATATATATATTCTGCCAATGTAAAATGTCACTTCAAATTTACGCGTATACTGCAGCGAAATCAACAATACAAAACAAGACGCTCATACAAGAGTCGTAACACTTCACATAGTGCTTCTCTAATAGTACAGTACGACGTTCTTTGATTAGTGGCGGTATATCGATCCTTAATCACAGCGAGCTCTTACTGCGGAGAAGGTTATATTTTATCACGAGAAATCATAAGATCTGTGTACCTGACCATGTGAATCGTTGGACTTTTAATCTACCGCACAGAGTATGCCATGACTTGACGAGAGAATGTTTAATGAGCCATTAAACGCATAATCGCCGGGACCGCCAAAGGCACAGCACATTAGATGCCATTAATTACCTCTACAAAGTCTCTCACAATCACCAACGAAGCCATAGCCGCCGAAGCAGTGCCTTCGATAGGAGCCATAAGAAGCAAACATGCACTGGAGTTGACCAGCCATGCATATCCTCGGGCTCAGTACCTTACGCCTGGGACAGTCAATCAGAGCTCGAGGAGGAACTATAATCTCAATGACGAGATCAAATGACCTTGTTATGATTTACTTTATGAGATATTTGCCTTTTGATCTAAGGTTCACCGTTTTTAATATTAACCTATTTGATAATAGCGATATGTCATGCGCAAAGCTTACCGAGCTCCACAACATCTGCTTTTATTTGCAATTGGAAGTAAAGTGGATTCTCCTATGCGAGATGCATTAAAATCTGGCGTGGAGTGCCACGTGATAATAGGGTCTACTTGTGTCAAGTAGAACGTCACAATTTCAAAACCAACCAAGTCGCTTGGGACTGAGCCTCACTTTGTGGAGAACTTCCTTCAGAAAGCACGCGATATCTGCCACGAGGTAACTATCCCGTAATGCTGAATGAATATTTTGAAACTCATCCCAATACCTTGATTGTGTTCTAGTGTGTCTCCATCATGTCTACCACCACACTCACTGCGGATTCAACGGAGACAGCTCTCGTCTATGACACGACACTATTCTTCTGGCGTGCTATAGTCAATATATTCTTCCGTGAGATACGCCCTCGCGGTGCGTACAATATTCCGAAGGAGGGCCCGGTCATCTTCGTTGCTGCACCCCATCATAACCAGGTTGGTTGGGGTTGACCAGATGTAGCCATATGCATCAAGTACTGACTATCCCCAGTTTCTGGATCCAGTGCTTGTAGCATCTGAGGCCTTTAGAGAAGCGCACCGACGTCCAGCGTTTCTGATAGCGGCCAAAAGCATGAAACGGGCAGCAGTAGGGACATTTGCCCGTTTGATGTCCAGCAGTAAGTGACCATGCTATTCTCATCATTTCATCCAACTGATGGAGATATCCGACTAGTTCCGGTGGCTCGGGCTGCGGATGAGGCTAAACCTGGTACAGGCCGCATTGGTCTCTCTGCCGATGATCCCTGCCTAGTGGTAGGTTACGGCACCAGATTCACTGCAGAACTTGCGCCCAAAAAACAAATCATGCTATCTAAAGCTGTCGGTAATACTCTTGCAGAAGTAATTGAGGTAATCTCAGATACAGAAGCCCGCGTCAAGAAAGAATTCGGCGGTGAAAGTGGCAAAACAACGGCGAAGATTAGGGAGGTCTTGCAGCAGCAGAAGGAATCCAATAACTTGGATGGTCTCGACTTCAAAGTGCTACCTTATGTGGATCAGGGTGAGATGTACGGACATGTATACCGAAGGCTTAAGGAAGGTGGGAGTATCTGCATATTTCCTGAAGGTGCGTAGGATCCTCTCAGGTATTTGCTCTCGATCTTACCATTTCTCCACACTATTAATCGTGAAGGCGGGTCTCACGATCGTACTGATCTCCTGCCACTCAAGGCTGGAGTTGCCATAATGGCTTTAGGTGCTATGGCCGCAGACCCATCTCTGCGAGTACGAATTGTACCTGTAGGACTGTCTTATTTCCATGCCCACAAGTTCCGGTCTCGCGCGGTGGTTGAGTTTGGTTCCCCACTCGACGTTCCACTAGAACTCGTCGAAAAGTTCAAAGAAGGTGGTTCTGGAAAACGTGAAGCGTCGGGGAAGTTACTGGATATCGTGTATGATGGTTTAAAAACTGTCACGGTGCGAGCACCTGACTACGATACACTCATGGTGCGTGAACGGACGTTTCATTGGCCAGATAGGTGTACTAAGTATTTACCACGGTCATTCGCAGGTTATTCAAGCGGCTCGCCGTCTGTACAAGGCTCCTGGTCTACATCTCACGTTAGGACAGGTCGTTGAGCTCAACAAGCGGTTTATTGAGGGATACATACATTTCAAGGATGAACCAAGGATACAGGAACTGAAAGCGGAAGTCATCCGCTACAACCGTTTACTGAGGGATCTCGGTCTCAAAGATCACCAAGTGAGATGGCCTTGCTTCATTCTTGCATTTTTTTTGGTACTAAAGAATGAGATATAGGTACCCGTTGCTACTCGCGCAACTTGGAAGACGCTAGGCCTATTGACCTACAGAGTAGGACTGTTGGCCGTTTGGGCAGCTTTCGCTCTACCGGGCGTCATTGTCAATGGACCCATCTTCATACTCGCTAAGGTTGTTTCTCAGAAAAAGCAAAAAGGTGGGCCTTGCTATAGGAAGATAGTTGGTCGTGGATTAACAGCGCTGTTTCTTGATCATAGAGGCATTGGCGGCATCCACTGTCAAGGTAGCGGCCCGCGATGTCCTGGCCACGTGGAAGGTCTTGATTTCACTAGGGATTGCCCCCTTCCTTTATGGGTTCTACGCTCTGGCCGCCACAATATTGGCTGCCAAGTGCGGTGCCCCGCTAAAGTGGAAGATTTGGACACCTTTCCTCGTGATGATTGCGATGCCGATAATTGGGTTCTCGGCACTGAAGTTTGGCGAAGCAGGAATGGACGTTCTCAAGTAGGTCCTTCCAAGACAAAGAGTTTACCTCTGCTCATTTTACTTTATAGGTCCCTTCGGCCACTAGTGGTAGCCCTGCTTCCAGGCCAGCAGCGACAACTGGATAACTTGAAGTCAATGCGACAAAGGCTGGCAAACGAAATATCCGACGTCGTGAATGAATTCGGTCCTAAATTATACGAAGACTTTGATGAGGTATGTTCTTATATACCATACTTTGACATTAATAACCCTGTCCATTACAAGTTTCGTTTACTACCACCCACGAGTTCTGTGCCTCCATCCAGTGGTACCCCAGGGCTCTGGAGGCGTAAATCGGGCGTGGGAGGTGTTGATGCTCAAGGTCATCTCCTGGTACATCCCATGACATGGCTCGACGAACGCCTGTTTGGGTGGTCAAGAAGTGCCAAACGAGGTACCAGTGTCTGGGGAGGCACAAAAAGTACAGACGCCAGTCGCCTGCCCAGTCCAAACGCCTCCGATGACGAGGAGGATCATGGTGATTATGATGAAGTGGTCGGCTACCTCGGTGTTTATGAAAACTCTCCAGGAAGGAAGCGGGCAAAGAGCTTGCAAAATTCGTATGCTGATCTCCAGCAGCTCAAGAAATCTGGTAGCCAGCAACATCTGAATCCCATCGGTTCTCCACTTCTTCAGGTAAATACCTTACCTGGCGACTCCAATGGTCAACTCCTCCATCGCCGTGAAAGAAAAGGCTCGCTTACGGATGATGTGAAAGTGCGAAGGTTGGCGGAACTCGACAGGCAAGAACCATTCAAAGAGGCCACTCTGGATATTAATCGCGAAAACAGCTTCCGCCGGAAGCAATCAAAGAACTCCGAAAACCACATCCAGGACCTCAAAAAGGACGAATAGGTGCTTTGTACCAAATTGTTACATGACAAATACTACGCCAACCGTTTCTGGTTAATTGTATGATACCTGCAGAGATAATTCACCCTATTGTTTTATTATAAATGCGATACTGCGTGCTGATTTACAAAAATACCTAATACAAAGTTACATAAGCCATCAAGAATGCAGATATCTGGGAGAGCCCTGAGAACCAAATGTCATAATTCTGAGGATGGGATGTTTTGTTGGGCGAGAGATGATACTCGATGATGACCTTGGCCATTGGCAACTACGCTTGATCGACCTTGGTAATTAAAGATATTGTGCAGTCTAGACAAAGTACCATCGTCCGCAGCCAATGTATCTGAGGCAGTGCTGAAGCGACGTTCGCCAGGTCCACCACTACTGACCCGCCGCGGCGGAGATGTTGAACCAGAAACAGACCCGGAGCCAGAAGCACGGCGATTCGGGTAAGTGGGTTCGCGACGAACCGCCTCTAATCCTGCAAAGCACGACAATTTTCAGAAAAATCAGGTTAGAAATTGATTTGAGGACAACCCACGTGATAGAGTGTCTGCTACAGCTAGCTCTCTCTCCTCATCTTCCGCTGCACGACTGGCCAGTGCCCGAGATATATATTTACGGAATTGGGGTCCTGTGGCATCTAACATCTTGTCTACCTTTGGCTTTTTATGAGGATACTCCTTCAAGAAATGGTGCAGCTCTGTAATACCCTCTTTATGCATTGCCCCCGTGGTGTCACTTGATATGTGATCGATAATCTCGATCAAGCGGGCATCCGGGTCTGGTTCAGTAGATGTCGTGATGCCTTTGTCGCTGCCTGAAGAAGGCGCAGCTGTGTCGTTGTAGATTGTCGCAATTCGTCGTCGATCCTGGGTCGTGCTTGCTCCCGATCCCGCTGGCGGAGAGTCAGGGTGGCTTGAGCCAGGAGAGGCGGACCTGCCCGATCGTAGATTGTCGACCGAACTATTGTTTTCGGCCGATGATACGTGCGGGGGTGATCTGGAGTCTAACGACGGCTGGTTAGTGTTGGCAGATCCATTGTTGTTGGCGGAAGGAGTTGAGTTGAGGATACGGTAGACGTATGGGTATACAATGGTAGCAGAAGGATCCTCAAAGGCGTCGGAAAGTTGCTCATACACTTCATCAGGGTATTGTGCTAACGGTTTTTATGAGTGATGATTGCTAAGGGAAGCTATGTTGGTTAGACGTACCAACGATGTGTTGAATAATAACTTTGATTGTCCGAAGTGGCATATCACCCGCGGGAATTCGGTTCTGAGCCCTTGCTCGCCATTCGTTCGGCGGAATTGATTGTAAGAATTGTTCGATAGCAGGGAAGAGTTCCACAGGATCCAGCAGGCCCTTACTCAAGTCCTGGGGAATATTTCTCGCCATTTTCCAAACGCATTTCAGAACCAACTCGGCTAGTTTTGCTTCCTTGGAGTGGGCAGCAGTTCCGCTGGAAGGGAATGGCTTTGTGATGTTGAGAAGGAGTTGGAATAGTGCCCTGAGGAAAATAAGGATGAGCTATGTGGACCATACAAAATCTGCCAGCTTACCTGAATATGGATATCCGACGACCTGCAGCGAACAATCGAAGAACAATCATATTGATAAACTTGGATAAGTCTTTGACTTTCTGTTCTTCGCTTTCGTCTGTCTGTAGCAGGCGTGTGGTAAGCTCCTCTAGCAATGATGTCAGTATCTCCACAGTAAGTGATTCCGCAAGAATTGAGTGATCGCAGAAAGAGTTCAAAGTCTGGATAAGATGCTTGGCTAATCGGAAGTTGTGAGGCTCTCCAACCTCCTTTGGTCGATCGAAGACGTGCGACATCTGCAGAGTGATTGTTTCAATAAGACCCTCCGTGTGATCGGTCAGCTCCTTGAAAGCAGGTGAATCTTGTTCTTCTCCTGAGGGAACATCGAGTATTTTCTGGATCTTTTTCAGCGCGTCTACGCTGCGTGACGGATCACTACTCAGAATGCTAGAGATTATGAGATCAATCTCTTCCGCGCCTGCTTCTTTGGACCCATCGTCTAACTTCATGTTCGAAGAGATATTCCTTGGGTTCCCGATGCTGTTGGTTACACCATTACTGATCTGAGATGTTGCTGATGGAGGGTGGCTAATAGAGACCGATAATGGACGTGGCAAGCCAAGTCGCGATGGTGGGTTGGCCTTCCCTCTGGCTGGAGATTTAGAGCTGTAAGTGCTCTGCTGAGAAGCAGGCCGAGCTAAGGAGGGTGAGGCCGATGTGGAGAGCTTAGAACCAGGAGGAGAGCTTGATCTTGCGATTTTCGAATTGACAACAGGAGAAGCGGCTCGAGGAATTCCACCAATTCGCGAAGGAGACGCAGGACGAGTGGAAACTGAGGTTGACGTCAGCCGTGCGACTTGTGCAGGAACTGGGAATTCGGGCCTAGCGGGAGATCGTGTGTTGGCTGGTGCATTCGTGCGTTTTAGCCGCTCCTCAAGTTGTGTCTTTTCTTTAGGGGGCAAAGTACCGACCAAGTCCCAGATTTTATCTCCCGCCAAGACGTAACCTTCACTGTCAGTAATGTCAGCATATGATCGTTACCAACACTGCCCACATTCTCACCTAATTGCGGTTAGTGCTGATTTACGTACTGCAGCATCTTTGTCCGCTATCATGACAGCAATTTGAGGAAACGCTTTGGATGGATCACAAGCGCTCAAGCCGGAACGCTTGATAATGTTCCCAAGCTCATCTACGGTGCCTTGTCTTGTCTTTGCGACCTTGGATTTCAGTCCATGCTCCAGAAGTAACTGGAAGATTCTACTGGACGGATACACCTTGGAGATATTCTGAATAATAGCCTGCACGCGAACACGAACTGTCTCTCGGCTATCGCCGAGCTGGGAGTTCAGATGAAAAGTGAGCTTGGAAACTCGGACGCAGAAGTCAGTACTGGCCATACCTTGTGTATCACGGTTGGTAAAAAGCAAAGCGCTTCTGGATCGGTAATGGTGTAATCGCTAGCAGCCAAGAATGCCAAGCAGCTATCCAGCACGTCCAAGCAGCGGACAACTAAATTTGGCTGAGGCTCGTGGATCCTGAGTGAAACATATTTCAGCACTAGATCAGAATTTGCTATAAGGCCTAATTTGGATGATTCATCCTCATCCATTGGTCGACTATAGCATTCACTGATGGTCTCTAACCCCTTAACGTAGTCGTTTATGGCATTATGATCCTTGGAGAAGAGAAGACCCATCAATTCTTTAGAAGTGTGGGATTCCATCTGATGGTGCAATGCATCCAGCAAGTCCTTGCGGACAGGAAGACCTTCAATTATCCATCGCGGACCATCCTTCAACAAGCGACTTTTCTTGGAATCAGGATTCGATCCGGCGAACGGTGAAAATAGACCTCCTGAAGGCGGCGGAGAGGTAGGTGCCGACTTTGATGATGCCATTGAGATAGGTCGCGAGGTAACCCGCGATCTGGCGGGAAGACGCACGCCACCTGCAGACAAGGGACCGTCTTCATCTAGTGACTCTGTGCGAGACTCCGGTCGAGAAGTGTTCCCAAGTTTACCCAATCGCAGGTTCGCCGGGGCACGTTTGGTGGGAGGTGCTGCTGCTTGAGGTTCTGCCGCTGAGACTGAAACAGTAGGTGCAGGGGGTGCAGTAGATGAGGGATTAGATTTTGCTGTTGGCTGAGAGGTTCCAGGTTTGGACGATGAAGAAGGAGCGGCTGCTTTAGCAGCCTGGATCATGGGAAGAACAGCCGACCTCGAAGCAGCCTTCATTGAATTCGTTTTGTCAACGACGAAGTCATACCCTGCACTAGATATGATGTAGGGTAACACAGCCTGAGCGCCTTTGCGAACTTCACCGTTCCGATCATCCAGGCATTGAACCACGGAAGAGGCCCAATTGGATAAATCCAGTGAATGTGGAGGTTCATGAGCCTTTAACCATTCTCCCATCCAGCCAAGTAATGACGCGCGAAGCTGTGGATTGGTAGACTCCAATGCCGAAGCAAGCGGATTGACCATCGAATCCAAGCCTTCACAAGCAGTCGCAATCGCTGTCAGGGTGTTTGTAGCCGCCTGACGGGTGTTAGCCTTTTGGTCGGCCAGCACCTGTGCCACGGAAAGGACGAGGATTTTGCTGTATTTTTCAAATGGCTTGTTCATTCCAGAGGCGATTCTGGAAACAACATCAAGCGCCAGACTTTGAACGATTTTGTTCGAATCTCCAACTCGAGCCTTCAGCACCTGTCCAATGTCCCCCATATTCGGCTTTAAGCGTTTGTTTGCTCCAACATCAAGAATTGACTGCAGAAGCTCCAACGCCTCCTTCCTGGACTTCCAAGCATCACTCTTGGCATCCGCAATGATACTTGTCCCGCTAACCAGTTTATCAAGGTCTACACGCGGGAACAATTCATCCAAGGGATCCGAACCCCCTTTGCCCTTTCCACCAGAAGTCGAGGCCGAAGAAGCGGCAGTAACATCAACCGATGTACGAGTTGGCACTGGAGCAGGCTGATCATCAACCTTGGCGAACTCGGATTCTATAGTAGCCAAGAGCTGAGGATTGAGGTCTTCTAAGAAGTCCTTAACGCCTGTGAGAGTGAGGTGAATGTCGCACTGTCAGTAATGGTTCCTACCATGCTGTACAAAATACGGACCTGAGCCCACAAAAAGCTTGACAGTGACAAGGGTGCTAGTAGCGGATGATCGGACGGCAGCATTCGAGTTCTTCAAACCAGTTTTCAAGAAATCGATCAAACTTCTCAAGGACAAGCCAGCCACACCGAACTCAGTCAAAGCTTGTCCAATCCAAGCGATAGAGTCTGCGAGGACTTTCGGAGCCTTCTGTTTTGATAGTGGATCATATGCTGGGGAATGTTGAGCTCCCTGAAGAATTTATCTTTGGGAGCACATACCTTGTCCAAGCACGAATTGTAGTGACGATTTTTCAGCATACTGAAGCAGTGCTTCTCCGGCAGGCTTTTTGAGCTTCATATCACCAAGCTTTTCTGCGAGGTGACCGGTTGAAAGCGCAATGCAGCCCTTAGAGAAGCTGGCTGATCGTTCGGCAAGAAACGCGAATATACCGTACAGTTTAGCTGATACCTGTCGAAATAATTTGGTCAAACTGGCCGTTATGGATGCATCATGAGTAAAAGTACCTGGAAATTCTTCTCATTCCACCCAGGCTTTTTGGAGTAGAATCGCATCAGTACTTCTGCATCCACTGTGTCTACCTCTGCTTCAAGCCAAGTCATCATCTCATCCAGCGCTGCTAGTCTTGTCTTCCAATTTGCGTCTCCAAGATCTGTCTGATATTGGGCTGGAACCATTTCAGTATACATACTCTCTGCATCTTCTGGGGTATATTTGTACTTGAAGGTATCGAGAGCGGATGGAGGAGCGGGTTTTGCCGAAGCCTTGGTTGCAGCAGGAACCGCTCCCGGTGCAAGCTTCTTCGGTGCTGGAGCAGAGGGTGCTGGGGCCGCTGGAGGGGACTCGGATGCCGCAGCTGCTGGCTTTTTCGCCTGAGGAGTGATTGGCAATTCAGACAGCATGCTATGCAGTGTGAAAGAATGAATGACTAACCATCAAACGAGCGGGGGGCTTGGCGACGGCTTTTGGAGGTGCATCATCCATCAATTGTTCAGCCTCTGTCTCTTGCGGTACTGGAGCCTTTTTTGCCTAGATCCGACACCATACATTCAACTGTGTACAATAGGTTAGGACCGTGTAATATTGACATACTAATAATCTCGCAGGAGGCTTCGCCTTCAGTACAGCAGGCATGTCCTCCAAGAGTTTTTCGTCTTGATCCTCGGGTGCAGCATCAAGGGTCTGAAGAGCAGGTTTCTTGATCTGAATGAAGTGATTTCGATTCGCGTTAGTTATTCCGCAAATCGGATTTCATAGCCTTACCAAGAGTCGAGCAGGAGGTTTGGCTTTTGGTGTTGCATCGACATCAACCATCAGTGGCTCATCCTGTGCGGAGGTTGTGAGTGGAGCTGCAACAGCTTTTGGCGGAGCTTTTTTCTGGAAGATGGGTTAGTTACGGTTAAGCTCGATATAGCATACATGGCGGACCTTAGCTGGAGGTGGAGCTGCTGCTTTGGGTGCCGGGGGAGCTGCTCCGAACTTGCACTTGACTGTAGCTTTGTCAAAGGCTTCCTTGACCTTTGATTTCCTCAGATCATCCAAAGGCTCAAGTGTGGGGTTGAGCATCCTCTCCCCAACGATCTTCATCAACGTCCCAAGTCCTTCCGCTGCAGCAGCTCGTACGGGTTCATACGAATCTTCCATGAGAGACACAAGTGTATCAGCCAGAGGCTTGACGTCGTTTTTCCCCGGCGATATTCGAGTAGTCGTCAGTGCTCGAACCAGAAACTTGGTCGTCCCTTCCTTGACTTGAGGATTTTTAGACTTGAGAGTGTTAAGAATCTCTTCTGTGATTTCAGGGAGTGTTGTCTGAGAGGAGAGGGTATTACAAAAATGATGATCAATCCGATCGGTACCGGTAACATACCGTTTTGAACACCGCATCCAAAGCCTGACCCAAAGCGTCAACAACATTTTGTTTCCTTTCCTTGAAACGCTCCATCATAGGTACCACCAATGTAGCCCGATGCTTTCCGAAAGCATTTCCTACATTCTCTGCAAGAGCTTCCACAACTTGCGCTGCGAGAATAACACATAGAATGTTCGCATCGCCCATCCTTTTTGCAAGCGCCTTGGTCAGTTCTCCTAGTCCATCCACATCCTTGATCTTAGGGGTAGCCTTGACTTTCTCCAACGTAGCTTCCAGAGTCTCCTTGCGCTCTTTCCACTTACTGGACGCGATCATCTCATGAAAATCAGAGGGTATCTTGGGTATAACATCTTCTTCCTCCATAAAAGCTCGAGGATCGGGAGGAGCTTCTTCTTCATCTGGGAGCCAGGGGGGTTAGGTTTCGCGTGTGAGTAAGGTAAGGCCATGAAACATACTCGCGGCACCATCAGCGGCACTATCTTCACCTGCCACTGCAGCTTGCTCTTTTTCTCTTTGTTGTGCTCTCGTAAACCGTAGTTGCTTCCCCATTCCTGCTCCTTCATTGTTGGAATCTAGCTTTGCAAATGATTCGTTCAACTCCTTGACCTGGACCGGTTTCAATTCTGTGAGGAAAGGCTGCAATGCAGGTCCTAGATGAGTGTAGAGTGCCTGAACAAGATTTGTGCCTTCAGCTCGAACGGTTTTGTCAGTATGGCCAAATATTTTCGGTAGAGACTTGAGTGTGTCTTTGGGAGGAATGACTTTGGGTCCAAACGCCCTGAAATTCGTTCGGTAAGACGTTCGGCATAGATGATTGATATTAAATCCACACACCTAAACGCCTCATTGAGTGCTGAAACGCATCCTGCAACAACTTTGGGTTGCTTTGCCGACAGGCCTGGTAAAATGTCGCGCTAAGGGGAGAATTACAATCAGGACTAGGAACTCCTGAATAATCAGACGCGACGCACCACTACAGCTTCGCCACCATTTTCTACCTCGATGTATCGCAATATTAGTTCTATGGCCTTTGTTTTGGTGCCATTACGGGAAGAACCTAGACATTTATCAACAAGGGCAGGTACAATAGCGTCTCTTGTCCTGAGGAATTTACGTCAGATTTCATGAAGAATTCCAAATAGCGCATAGCACGATTTTCAAGACTTACTTGGCTGCATTTTCGCCAGCGTACTCGAGCAAGGAATTGAGCGCGTCAATAGCCTTTTCCTGTGCGACGGCATTGGAGTCTGTGACGATCTTTTTGAGAAGGTCAGGATTTGAGATGTATGGTTTGAATGCAGGATCGTCATCTGATGTTGTGAGGGAGAATATCTTTGGGAGGTTTTCATAAGCGTCCAAACGGGCCTTCCAGTTCTTGTGAACAATCCTGTCGAGGATTGGGATTGTGGAAAAGTCCTCCTCGGGTGGTGGAGGGCCGTCCATCGGTCAAATGCGAGTAACGTTGATGATTAAGCAATAAGAATGAGAAATGGCGACACAGTCGATATTTACAACGCGTCGCGTCGTTGGTCGCGCTCAGGTTGGATCAACGTTGTTCAAATAAAAGTAAAAGTGACGCGAAACCCTCTGAGGCCATGTTTACATTCTCACGGTTCTCCCTTTGGTCTACATTAGAACGATGCGTCTCATTGTATGAAAAAAAATACAAGAGTATAAGATAATCAACAACCAAGTATCCCTTCTATGCCTCCCGTGCCACTCCGACCTGTGCAGCCCTCAATATTCTATCTTTGATTTTGTACCCAAGCTTTTGGGTGTCAATCACCGTTCCAGCTTCTTGTCCGGGTATTGGAGCTTCGTAAAGCGCTTCATGCATGTTGGGGTCAAACTTCTCTCCTTTGGGATCAAATGGAGTGACGCCAAATGAAGCAAGCGTTTGGAGTAATTGGCGATGGGTCATGGACACTCCCTCGTGTAACTGGTTGAGATGTTGTGGTTCTGAGGATGTTGAAGATGCCTTGAGTGCTCCCTCAGGTACCGACTTCAATGCCAAACTGAGGACATCCACAGTCGTAATGAGCTCCTTGGCGAATTTGGTGATGGCATATTGTGTAGTTTGCTCCTTTTCGCGTGCTGAGATCTTTTGAAGATTGACATAGTCTGCTTGAGCATATTTTATACGGCTCTGAAGCATCATTAGTCCATTATACCGATGATCATTACACAAGAGTGCTCACATGGAGATCCGCAATTTCTTCCTCCTTGGCCTTGAGCTTTTCCTCGCATGCCTTTATTGCACTCTCTGCAGAGTCTCCATTGGCAGTTGTAGACGTTGATGTCGACTGAGCCTCAGTCGATTCGGAATACCAGCGTCGCGACTGCCCGCGCGTCAATAAAGATTGCGAACTACGGGCAACATATTGACTATTCCGTGATGCAAGTCTGCATGTCGCAATGAGCGATGTGGCCTTTGAGAATGTTGATGATGACATGTCGTTGTGGTGGTTAATTTAGAAAACCAAAATTTCGAATGCCTGGCTCAAAAATGAAATCTCCTATGTAGACGCTTATTTGTACCAGTGTGTTGGCTACGGTCATAAACCATCCTAAAAGCCGAATCGCGTTTCAGGAATTCTACCATCGTTATGTTGTCAAACGCCTTTCTGCCCTTTGCATCCACCTCCGCCTCTTTTCCGTCAAGCCAGCCTTCTTCGTCGCAATCAAAGACAAAAATAAGCTCAGCTACTTCATCGCTTAGTGTCCCGAACACAACGCCTTCCGTTTCAACCCAAACTCTGCTTGCGATTTCCGAGGAATAGTCAGTCCACCCAAAATAGCTAATTATCCACAAACTTAATTTCGTACATTAGCACTCTCCTGAGAAACTCACTGCATTGTCCTACCGGTATATACATTATTCCCTCGCAGGAATCCGCCCTCCTATGGAAAGGAGTGTTGTTTATCCACCAAGGCATGTGTAACGATTCTCTACCTTATACGATGATCTGATCTGTAGTTGTTATGATAGGATATTATGCGTCTTCTGTGTATGCATCCCCCATTTGTTGTATTGACATATGGAACTAAGCTCATAAACTCAAAAAAGTCTCCGTTTTCAGCTAACATTTCCCTCAAATTACCCCGAAAAGCCACCAGTCATCCATTTCATCACCGATGTATTTCATCCATTGATATCTCAGAAGGATGGTCTCTTCTCTCTGACGAAGTGGACGTAAGTAAGACGTTTCTGCTATCAAATGATCAGAATTTACAACAGGTTAGCAGATCAAAAACCTACCACATCTTTGATGTATTGCATTGGATAAAATCAGCCTTCAAAAAAAGCGCCCTCGATCAACTTGTAGAAGGGGATTGTCTAAATAAAGAAGCATTCAATCTGTGCGTGGCAGCTTTTCATCCATTGTGTCATTGCCTAATTACGGACATACGCTGCAGATACCGCAATTCCACAGCTTCTTTTGCAGCCCTAGCGATGCAAACTTCTGGTCTATCTCAGTCTCCTGCAGCACTGTTCGATCGTGATCATCCTCGCATGGGTGGAAAGGAAGGTAGTGCCAGTATTACGTTTAAGCAACTGACTGAGTCGGAGCTAAATGAGATGAGACGAAAAGTGGGTGTCCATGAATGGAAGTTGGATGTGGAGTAACATACGTATCTACTACCAAACAACGTCTACTACGAGTTCCAAGATTTGCGATTTTGTCTCATTCAAGCTTTTACAGAAATCACAATCAGTCATTCTGTCCTTCGAGTTGCGTGATGGTGGATAGTCTGTCTAACTCTGGCCATGAACAAGGTGGAGTCATCATGCAAGCCCTTGCTAAAGTTTTTCACCTGACGGTGGCACTGGATCGGATAGGCCTAAAAGACGCTTTGAGAAAATGCCAGTTGACTTGCCAGACAGCTCACGATACTGCCTCGCTGCCAGTTGTATTGGAGTTTTTGTCATCAAACCCTTCTGCGACGGTTCCAATCGCCGTCATTAGGGGAGATTTTTTATCTCTGTTGTCACTACTCTATTCACATGCTACAAATCTCGCCCTCTCTTTTAAACCACCTCCTACCACAGCCGCCTCCATCAAGTGCTTGAATGACATAGGCAATGACGTTGCTCGATTCTCTAATTGTGCTACAACCATTACTGCGTCCGAACATGGATCCACACTGAAGAAGGAATTCAGCTGGGCAGTACAGGAGATAATCGAATCTATCAAGGCACTTGCAGAGGCGTCTCCAGATGATAGCTCTGTCGAAGATAGCAAGCTATATCTGAGGAGGGCAGGTGAAGTCCACGCTGCCATCGACAAAGTGCGAAGGAATTTACCGCAGGACAACTATGAGGCCGTGCAAAAGCGGTGGAAGGAAAACTCAGAAGCCTTGGATGACGCACTTGGGGAATGTAAAGAGATGTTAGAGGATGAGGGTGATGGGAACGATGACGATCTTGACAATGGATGGAACGATGTTTTGGGAACAGACTCAAATGCTCAGAAGATGTCCGCCGAGGAGCGTGAACGAGCTTCAAAGGTTCGTCATCTCGGAAGCATGTGTATCTCTATGATGCCACATAACCCTGGTTGCTCATACACTTAGGTTCACTCTTTACTTCGGTTGATGATATTGCTCCACAAAAGGTTTCTAAGCCATCACCTCGTCAAGCTCAAACAACGGATACCTACTACTGAAGGATATCAAATTTTTGATAAGATGATCCTGTTATCCAGCGAGCTCGCGGCAAACATGGATGACCTGGTAGCTTCGCTCTACTCACCTCAGGATATCATATCCTTGCAATCCAAGACCAAACCTATCATGGACATCATCCACAAGTTTCGCATACAAGTCATCCGACCGGTTGACACCAGCGATAACTCGAACGCTTCTCACCAGACTGCCGAACAAAGAGAGAATACCACGGACGCTGAGAAGGATCGAAAATGGTTTGAAACATGTTTTCAACAAATAGAAAGGGCATCACAGGAATTGAAGCTGTGACTCATCCATTATGTTACAGAGTCACGACAAGTAGTTAGTTCTCGCAATATTGATCGCTGAAGTCTCCCGATAGCAAAATTGTTGGCAAGGGTCTGAGCGAATGAGAAGTAGGTTCACCGGCGGAGACCCGCTGAGTAGCGGGTTCCTAGATGACTGAGTGTATGGAATGAAATTGATGCCGCAGAGGCGCGGCAATGTATGACAGAGATCGATCTAACGCCACCGCAGTATCAATTGCAATTCAACAGACGGCCGGGCTCAAGATGGATGATGGAGAAGCTGTGAAATCTCTAGCTCCGCCAAACCTACCCTTTCACGTGTTCCTATATATTGCGGGGTTAGTGTCGAAATATATATGCTTAGATAGGGGTTCGCAAAGGCATGATACACTAGAGGTTCGGGCTAGGTTGTAACGGTTGCGTAACGTAGAGTCTAGATTCCAGGATGAAACGTAGATACAGAGGAGGAGGAGCCTGAATTGTTCTTTCTACTCAATTAAGTGGAGCTTGTTGTGCCTCAACTGACTAATCCGCAGCCGCCTTCAATTCAACGGCGCGCTCCGGAGGAAAGGCATTTAAAGCAGCACTACATTCAATCCATAGTCCATTCAATCCATTCAATATAGAGAAAACCACAACCTCGATGAAAATAGGAGGTGGTCCGTGCGAGGGTAGTTGAAATCGCATAAAAGGCAGTTCATTGGGTGGTTGGTTCACCCATCTCCTCTCTCTTCCGCTCCCTTCTTTCTTTGACCCCCCCCCCCCCAAGAGCATTCTCGCTCGGTTAAGAGTCTATGTCGAGCAGTTCGGGGGTCACTCCATATCAACTCTCTGGCTGATGCGCGGTACGCTCAGTTAAGGCTTGATCCTGCTCCCATTTTCACACTGGCTGTTCATTTCGGGCACTTGCCTGGAATGTTTCCCCAGTTGTCACATTTCAGACTTGAGAGGCCGGGGGTTATTCCCTATCAACTGCCTGGCCGATGCGCGGTACGCTCGGTTAAGTCTTGAACCTTGAGAGGGAGAGAACACTGGCAGCTCTGCAAAGATCGACTGTCCAAGGTCGGGGGTCATTCCCTACCAACTCTCTGGCTGATGCGCAGTACGCTCAGTTAAGACTTGGTCCTTGGGTCAGAAGAAACACTGGCAGTTCGCGCATCGACATCGACAGCATTGTCGTCTTCCTCGTCAAGTTGCATCAAGCGTGGACGACAGAAGGTGAGTAGATTACTTCAGTCAACAGCAACACCGCTGCTCTGCGGTTATTTTTTCAATGTTAATATCATACCAAGCCATAAGCGTTGCATCTCCGCCGCTTTGCTCCAATGCTCTGATCCTCCCTGAGCTTGATGGGCTTAATCTTTTCCTCCTGTCTCTTTGTGAGACATCTATATAATACATCTTATTCTACTCAACCCTCGCTTGGTGGATATTTGCTGTCATAGCTAATATTCAACCTGGTGTCCGAAGGCCTTTGGCTCGAGGAAGTCGGTTGGAGCCCGGTGGCGAGGAATCTTAACCCCATTTTGGCGAGGCACTGCAAATCATATTGAGGGTAGCAAGTGGTGGTCAGAAGGAGATCGGATTTGAACCGCATGCCCGGAGTAATAGTAGCGCTGCAGTCGGCGAAGCTCAGTCAAACGTGTCATCACGTTGGATCGCTTGGAACGTCCTACAACTGTACGCGTCAACAAAGACAAATACGACCACAGTGCCAATGTTTCCTTTCTTCCGCACGTGATAATTTCGGCAGCTGACTACCACCAACGGTTTATGAAGGTGTCCCTCTTTAGGGCGCCAGTTTTGTTGAGATCATCACCATTCCCCAGACTACGAAATCTTATTTCGACGATGAATGGATCTATACCAATTTCCCAGCTGGGGGGTGAAGCACTACCGCAACGGCTGCCTTCGCCATCCATGACCGTTGAGCTCACAAACGAAGAGGATCAACTATGTACCCTCCTTGATAATTTCGCCAAAGATGGGTTCCCGGACCAAGATGATCGGATTGAGTGTAGGATTGCTGGCGGATGGGTCAGAGACAAGGTTGGTCTTGCCAAAAAATAGCCGTTGCTTGTGCCGTCCTGATGTTGTTACATGGACAATAGCTGCTTGGTATACAAAGCAACGATATTGACATTGCTCTATCCAGCATGACTGGGGTTAGTTTTGCCGAAATGTTCATACCGTATGTGAAGGCAAAAGGGTTCGAAGTCGGGAACGTACATAAAATTGCCATCAATCCTGAGCAGTCTAAACATTTAGAAACCGCGAAAACGACTCTACTTGGTCTCGAAATTGACTTTGTGAACCTAAGAAGCGAGGAATACGCGGTTGACAGCAGGATTCCTACCAAAATAGTGAGTCATATACTTTTAAGCTGAACGCTACTAGATAACCCCAGCCACATTTACATAGGATTTTGGAACGCCTTTGCAGGATGCAATGCGACGTGACCTCACAATAAACGCCCTGTTCTATAATGTACACACCCGGAGTGTCGAAGATCAAACGGGCAGTGTACGCATCCACTGTTTGCATATTTTACAGGGCTGACCAAAGCTGATTAGGGTTTGGACGATTTAAAAAATGGCATTGCTCGAACTCCCCTGGCTCCTCGGGAAACATTCATGGATGATCCACTTCGCGTCCTCCGTTGCATTAGATTCGCCAGTCGATTCGGTTTTAACCTGGAAGACAATGTCCAACAGGCAGCAAAATTGGAGGAAGTTAGGGTAAGCGCTTCCCTGCTACTCTGAGTAGATCTCTGTCTAACTCATACTAGGAAGCGATTATTCATAAGATTAGCCGCGAGAGAGTGGGAGATGAGGTCGATAAAATGCTGAAAGGTGACATACTACCACTTCGCAATCCATGATATGTCCCCTGATGCTCTTCTCTAATACCAAGGACGCGATCCTTTGATGGCTCTGCAACTCATTGACTCATTGGGGCTTCATGAAGCAATCTTTCATATCCCATCGAGTGCTAGACTTTCTGGGACTCCAGGAGATCGTCGCATATCCTTTGTTGCGGCAACGCTACTAACATATTTCCTCTATGGACGTCCAGTGTCAGAGCTAACTCCTCTACATCCCAAAATTGTGGAAAATGCTGTCAAAGGTTCCGGAGCTAGACAAAGACTGTATCTAGCGTCCGCACTAGCATCTTTTGAGGGCATCAGCTGTCATGAAAAGAGGAAAGACATTCCGGCGTCTGAGGTTGTCATAAGAGAGGGATTAAAAGTAGAGTACAATCTTACTTCTCGAAAACAAAGCATCCAATTGATCAAATCAATCTCTGCAGCTTGGAACTCGAAATCACTATATGGATGGTGTCCCTCTTCTCCTGCAAGGGGCTCGCTTCCTTTCCAAGCCAGCTCCAGCTAGATACACTACGCCATCGCAAAGGGTCTCAATAGGACTGGCTCTGCGAGACAAGAATGTTTCAAACCAACTAACAGACGCACATTGGACAACGACCCTGTTGCTTGGCCTCGTCTTGGACCTCGTCAAAGCGGTTGATCTTGAGCAGAACGTTCTCTCAGGTTCGTATATGAGTTTATTATCAGCTTCTGCGAGTGATTTTACTCATTTCCGTTGCAGTCAAGACCGCTTGCGAGATACTTCAAATGTATAATGACTTTACGGAGATGGTGGAGACATTAGAGCTGGAGTCATCAATTTATGAGCAACCAAGACTGAATGTGAGTATCAAGTGATGCTTGTTTCTTAATTAGGCTCATTTAGCGCTACTTAGGGGAACGAGATATCTGGATTACTGGGGTTAAAACCTGGCCCGTGGATGAGTAGGGTGATAAGTGACATAGTTTCTTGGCAACTGGATCATCCATTGGGTTCAAAAGAAGAATGTCAGGTATGGCTCAGACAAGAAGTGGAAGAGGGAAGAATTGTAATCGAGGATCATGGTAAGAGGTCTAATGAACCTAAAGGAGGTACGAGGAAAAAAGTTAGGTCTTGAAGGTTGATACATTTTGCTTGAGTTTACATAACCCCATCACTGGTATCACGTGATGGGAACTGTTGGCCTAAATTACAACTCGGGTTCAAAGAATCAACAACGTTCTTTACTCTATATCCCCGCAATTAGATAATAGGTTATCAGCCTTCATCGACAAAATCTTTAACACAATCTCAATAGCTCATATCCCACTGGAATTGTACTTTGGTACTTGGGCTTCACATGGAACCCTTATTCGCCGACCTCTTGAGTCTTCCGCCTACAAGACCTAGCCCAAAATCCTCGGGTTCGCCCCGTAAAGCGGCGCTAGATTCTCGCTCGAAGCTTCAAGGAGAGCGAAGTACTAGTATGCTGCGTCATGGCGGTAAGGAGCGGGACCCCAGAAGAAAAAAAGCGACATCAAACCTTCTGCATACTCCTTTGTCCAAGTCTGGTCGACCTCCAATCGTATCGGCCAGTGTCATTGATTCATCTGCTCCACTCCAAGCCTCGAATCATTTGTCGACGAAAGGGCTTATTCGGCGACAAGAAAGTCAACGTAGCGTTATTCCAGATAGTGAGGAGGAGCGGAACAAACTCAAGGAACAAGGAAGCCCGTTATTAAGCGGTAGTCAACAAAACAGGCGAGTTCAAAATCCTTGAGTGTTATGGTTCACTTTCTATAACTCTATTTACTCAGACATCCTTCAAATATACTCCGTCACGACAAGGCATTCCCGACGTTGGCACCATTTTCCCGGCAGCGAGCAGTGAGCGTTGCTTTAAGCGATAGCGACTCAGATGATGTTTTCCTCGCTCCGTCGAGAAAAGTTCGATCCTCTCCCCGAAAGCGTGTTGTTTATTCCAGCGATGATGAGGAACCATCGTCAAAACCAATAGCCACACCACCTCATTATATTTCTCCAAACCCAGCCGCAGATGATGTAATAGCCATACTCGACTCTGACGAAGAGATTGTGCCGGATAGCCAGGAATTGACGGCCACTGGGCAAGATGGGGGACAGAAAGCAACTTCTCACTCTGATTATAGCCAAACTTATAGGTTGGAGGAATGGTCAGTCACGCCATTCATAAGTGACTATAATTTGCCTCATAGTCTCGAATAGGGAATCACAAATCGAAGAATGGAGTGATGATGGTGCCGTCATTAACTAGTAAGTTGGATCTCAGACAAGGTATCATTTATCTTTCTAACAAAATTTCAGCAAATCGAACAAAAGTCCATCAAAGATCTGCACTAGTGATAGCTCGGGCTTCGTCAAATCTAAACCCCCAACTCCTCCATTGGGGTCTCCGGGTATCATGTCCCCACGGACTGCTTTACCAAAAATCCAAATCGTGGACTCTGAGGTTGCTGATTCCGAAGTAATTGAGATATCATCCGACTCCGACGAGGATGCTGAAACTGATATCTCGCAAAACAAGCCTGCTACGACAATATCGCCCACAAAGAATGGAAAAAGACGCTTGGACATCTTCGATCCTTTTGGTGCAGTGACCGCTTCTCCTTCTACACCTCGGACTAATAGCGGGTCCAAATCAACAAGACTTGGTACAGTGACACCAACATCACCCTCCGGCAAAGCTTTGTCGAAGGTTGCACGAGCTCGATACCTTGAAGGCTATGCAAGAGAGTTGTTTGACGACTTGAATGAACATGTCTTCAACAATTTACTGGATGGATGTGTCATTGTATGGAGTAAATTACTCAGTAGCACGGCTGGCAAGGCATTTTTGAAAAAGTGAGCCAAAGTCAGGTACTTGCTCTTGCATAGTGATACTGACCGCACATACCTAGGGAAAAGGCCATTGGTGGCATCCTCATCACGAATCCCGATGGTTCGACCAAATATGGCCTCAAAATCGAACTTTCAACCAAGGTGGTGGATCGCGAAGGTGGGCCTAAAGGTTGTGGTATTGTTTGGACCTAGTTGACATTTGATCATGAAGAGCGCGTTCGCAATACTCTTTCTCATGAAATGTGCCACCTTAGCACATGGATAGTTGATGGAGTCGATAGTCCGGACCACGGCTCTGCCTGGAAGAAGTGGTGAGTTTACAGGGCTGATATCAACTGCGGGGTGTTTGGGCTCAAGACCTGTCTCAGGGTCAACCGCGTGCAACGGTACCGCAGAGAAATTGAGATCTCAGTGAGATATTACTCCCCATCTTCTCTTTTCCAACATCATGTCTGACTCTCAGTAGACTCGACATACGTATGAAATTGCCTATAAGTACTCGTGGCAGTGCACCAATTCTTCCTGTGGCCACATCTACGGCCGTTTTTCGAAGTCCATCAATGTAGAAACACAGGGATGTGGACTTTGTCGCAATCCCCTGAAAGCTCTCTTTGAGACTTCAACCCTTAAGAAGAGTGCCTACAATGGTGAGACTTTATTTGCTTTGGTTTTAATATCCATGATCCATCTATCTTGTACGCAGAATTTGTTAAGGTGCAGATGAAGGTCAGCCATTCTTTGTATCAAACTGTCTCTCATGTTTGCTGACACGATTCATGAATCAGATCATACAAGCCGACAACCCAGGCATGACAGGAGCGGCTGCAATGAAACTCGTGGCTGAAAGATGGAAAAAGGAAAAGGCCAAGGCGATCACTGATGGAGACGTTGATGGCTTGGTAGCTGGCATGGGAAGGCTGTTGGTCTAAAATTGACTGTGTCATATTTACCTAGAGTCTTAGAGGCAAATTGGTAGTTTTTTTGGGGGCCGTTCTCTTTTAGCCGGATTTGTTCTCCTGGTCCCAGCTCCGTGTATAGGAGTTTTCAAGCGCAAGGGTCCATTTGAAGTGACCGCTCTTGCAAAAGATGTC
>WSTZ01000001.1:55542-76702 GCA_019632295.1 Tulasnella sp. 418 | reverse complement strand
AATAAAGTCTTTCTCCTCGTCATCATTCGTGATGTTCACAAGTGATTTGACGTCCTGACCAAGACCCGGTCGTGTAACGCCCGTGAGGCCTGATCGAGTAGGTGAGGGGTCTCTAAACGGATCTTTCGTAGGATGTGGTGATATCGTTTCTCCTTGAAGGGGCTTATCATCGATAAAGGAAGGGGATTCCGCTAGACCTTTCACGGTACCAAGCACCGGAGATCTGCTGACCCCTCCTGCCCCGGAAAATGCAGCAAGTTTCCCACTAGTGGGCCGAGGTAGAGTCCCTTGCCTGGTTAGAGGTGAGTTGCGTGGGTGCTGGTGTTGATGAGGAGAGGAAAGAATCCCTGGTGATGCGGGAGGCTGGGCGAAAAGTGGGAGTGAAGAGGGGGGTGTGCTAGATATAGGGATGTTTTCTGATGTAGCAGGATTGGTTGGGCCCTCACTTCCTGGTATTGCCCAGGGCGCACGAGTGGTCGTAGTTAGTGGGGAGGACTCCTCGTTGGGTAGAGGAATATTCCGGCGACCAGGGGAAGATGCATTGAGGACAGTCGTTATGGCAGGTTTCAGTTCACCCAATGCCACATCATCGTCTTCGATCATTACGTGCTCTCGAGGTAAATCCTCTTCCTCTTCATCCTGGACCTCGGAGGAGTCCCAAGCAATTATACCGCCGAGAGGTAAATGCTGCACAACGACGCGCCTCGTGAGTACTTCCGCTTCATACATCTTGAAGAGTCCTTGATTGACTTTCCACCATGTTGGAACAGATGTGGCAATCGTGTGTAGCTGGTTAGAGTGTTCATGGAATGGTCCACTCTTCAGCCCGTGTATCCGGAGAATAGAAAGATTATAGAGAGTCGTTCCGGGAATCTTTGATTCTAGAACCGATGGAGGGCGGGATGTGGGATGATCTATCAAAGGATTGAACAAATCAAAGAAGTGACTCGGACAGCGATTTGTGTATCGGTTTTTGCTTACCCCTAACCTGACCACTGCCCCAAAGATACGATAAGAAGTGATAATCATCTAGACCCCACACACCATGACTCCCTGCAGGCTCCAACTTGTAAGTGTCCTGTAACTTCCATACGAGTTGGAGGTAACGATAGAACACGTGGAGCACAAGCGCCCGTTCTTCAGATTCAGTAGGTTCATAAAATCGGAGAAGAGAGAGAGAGCAAAGTAAAAGAGCAAAAGAAAGTTCATGCCCTGAACCATAGTCGATTCGGGTGAAAGATCCGAAAGAAGCAAGGAAATAGGGCGAAAGGACCGGGACGGCCGGTTGAAGAGCCTCAGGTAACAAGCCTGAAAGAAGAGATGTCGCGCGCTAGGCTTTGAGGTAAGTAAGAGTGTAGATAGTATGGTTATGTGTTTTACCTCTTCAAGTCGTTTTCCCCAGTCTCTAAAGGCAAGATTTCCAAACCGCTGAGGTGACTCTTGCGGAGGGATGTCTTCAACCCACTTTTCTATTTCATCTAGGAGCGCAACAGTTTTGGCGACAGCCTTGAAATACGCTGAGCGTGCATGAATCTGAATAAAAAGCAGTGGTTGCACTCACATCTGATTTTGGTTCAGTATAAGGGAGATAATGGCCGACCACCGCCTCGTTCAACCTTCTAACAAATAGACCATAGTCAATGTATCCTGGTGATGCTTTCCAGTGCGCAACATCTTCATCTGTGACTATCTTTTTCGTTGGAATAGTAGGATTGTGGGGAAGAATGACTTGTCGAAGTGGGGGGAACATGATCGTCATTGTACCAAAGTCAGGAACAGGAGAATTAGGGTTTTTCCCAGTCGAAATTCGCTTTGGTCTCCACTGAAATCACCACCAAAGCGAAGCAGACCATGAAACAGTCACTACAACAGGCACAGACGGCGGCTTTATTGACGTTACTCAATGATACTCAGTCGCCATCCCAGCAGTCTTCTTCATCAACCACGGCGGTCGTTTCTCGACCAGGAACACCAGGTCCGCCAGCTGGAGCAACTGCGCCTCCTGTATGGAAAGTGCTAGTATTGGATGCCCAATCAAAGGATGTTCTGGCGACTGTGTTGAGGGTGCAGGATTTGAGAGACACTGGTGTCACTCTACATGTCCAATTGCATTCAAACAGACCTTCCATTCCCGATGTTCCTGCCATTTATCTTGTGGCACCCACGTTAAACAATGTTCGACGCATTGCAGAGGTAAGCCAGCCCAATCCCTTAAGAAATACACTGCTTACAATCTACGCCGTATAAAGGATTTGCAAAATAACCTATATGAATCCTTTCATTTGAACTTTACGTCGCCAATATCTCGTCCAGTCCTTGAGGAATTAGCCGCCCTTGTCGCCAAGGATGGCACGTCTCATCTCATCTCCAAGGTTCTCGATCAATATCTCGACTTTCTCGTTCCATCTCCATCCTTGTTTTCCCTTTTGTCGCCTCTACCCCCACCACCTAGCTCAACTACAACAGCTGTCACGTCACCTTCCACGTCCTCCACGTCGGCACTCAGTGCCAAGGTTCCCCATCATACGGCCTACCATGTCCTCAACTCTCCTTCTACGACAGAGCAGCAAATTGAGGAAGAGGTTGAGCGCATCGCAGCGGGCTTGTTCTCGGTGATAGCCACTTCGGGCCAAATCCCGTACATCAGGTGTCCAAGGGGTAATGCTGCTGAAATGGTTGCAAAGTCGTTGGAGGGCAAAATTAGGGACCAGATACTCTCATCAGCAAGAGGCGGAGGCGTGTTCAGTCAAGGTGAAGGTGGACTGGGAGGTTTGACCCGGCCGCGTACGTTCATCCGTCACCTTCTTCCCGAATGATCAACTGAATGTGTGCTCTTAACTAAAGTCTTGGTCATATTTGATAGAAACGTTGACCTTGTACCTATGCTTTCTCATTCTTGGACCTATCAGGCATTGGTACATGATGTTCTTGACATGAGACTGAATAGAGTCATGGTCATGGTACGTTTATTACAGCTCTCTG
This sequence comes from Tulasnella sp. 418, assembly GCA_019632295.1. Taxonomy (NCBI): domain Eukaryota; kingdom Fungi; phylum Basidiomycota; class Agaricomycetes; order Cantharellales; family Tulasnellaceae; genus Tulasnella; species Tulasnella sp. 418. The sequence goes on along the minus strand of WSTZ01000001.1, from coordinate 73,720 downwards.
GCCAAATCAAATTATTGATATACTGTTCTCACAGACAACCGAAGGAGGTCGGTCCTCGAAGCGCTCTTATGACCTTGATTCCAAAGACTTTTTCTGGGCAAAGAACTCGGCAAATCCTTTCCCCCAGGTTGCAGAAGATATCGACGCAGAACTGAATAAATACAAGCAAGATGCAGCTGACATTACTCGATCGACTGGAATCAGCGATGTTAACGATGTCAGTCAGATGTAAGTGATAGGCATTTTATACCATAGTTTCGTGGTTCATTGAATACCTTTTGTATAGCGACTTTTCGAGTAACGCGCAGCACTTGAAGACGGCTATTACCGCGTTACCCGAATTGACAGCTCGAAAGAATACGCTGGACACCCATATGAACATCGCAACTGCATTACTGAGTGCTATTAAGGCTAGAGGTCTAGACGAGCTCTTCCAAACCGAGGAGGGTATTGGAAAACAAGTAAGCTATGTTTTGTTTGCCCATGATTGATGGTATGCTCAAACGGAACTCAAGTCAGTGGCAGCAATACTTGAGATTCTTCGCCATCCACCTTCTTCATCTTCTCCTACTGCTGAGGACAAACTGCGACTTGTTATTATATATTATCTCTCACTCGCACCAAATGTCGCGCAAGCTCTTTCCAAAGAAGATATCGCAGAATTAGAGGCAGAATTGAAAAAGGCAGGTGCTGACGTTCAAGCATTTGGATACGTTAGGAAGGTACGAGAAGTGATGAGAATGTCCGGATTTGCTGGTGGCAGCGGATTTGGGGGCGGAGCTAGTGGGGGAGGAGGAGGAGGTGGAACTGGATGGGAAGGAGGATTTGGGGCGTTGAGTAACAGGGCAAGTTTCTGCATGAAGTGTTGTTTCAATCATCTCACCTTGCCCTCGGTTAGTTCACTGATAGGTTGAAGGAGGGAGGATTCGATAATCTCCTCTCCGGGGTCAAGAACTTCTTGCCGCAGTCGAAGAATCTTGCAATTACACGACTTGTCGAAGCACTCATGGACCCATCGTCGGCTTCTAATCAAGCCTTACAAGACACAGATGAATATCTATTTTTGGATCCGCGGCAACCACGGTCGCAAGCGAATCCCAACACATCACCCTACGTGCCTACCAGTACTGGAGCTGGGAAAGGAAAGCGAATGGTGCATTCCGAGGGAATTGTATTTGTTGTAGGTGGGGGTGGATATGTCGAATATACGAACTTGATGGAGTGGGCGAGTGGAAGGGGAAACACCGCAGTGGGTGGAGGCGGTAAAAAGGTGACATACGGGAGCACGGAGATTTTAGATCCGGAGGAGTTCTTGGCAACATTAGATTCGTTAGGTAGAGTGTAAAGGTACCCAAGGGTTGCCATAGATTCAAAGCATCTTTGTGGGCGCTTTCAATTGCCAATCAGCATAAGTGTCCACTGCCTTCTAGTTCTCAGTGTAAATCAATGCTTCGGCTGTCTCCCTCGGCTTCAGGCACCCATGTATTTTTGTTCTTTCAGATCACGTTACCAGCGCTTGTATCGGCTATAACTCGGCAACGTGCCCTGTTTCGGCATTTGCTTTTGAGCTGAAAGCGTACCGCGTTGGAGCTCACCTTTTTTTCTCTCCCCATCACCATTCCAACCAACCTTTTATCCTCTTAGACTCGGCTTTCAGCCAAAACTATTACATTTTTCCAACTGTTCGACTGGACGTTTACTACAAAGCCTTACTTTCCTTTTCTTCGCTCACGATTCTCATTAAATGAGGTTTTTCCACACTGTCACTGCGGTGGCTGCGGCTGTGGCGGCCACCGTGTCTGCACTCCCAAAGGTCACCAGACAAGGTCGATATCTGTATCAGGAAGATGGTACCAGGTTCTACATTAAAGTGAGCTTTGAGCACAGATTTTTGGGAATGTTGTCTCCACTAACAACTTCTCCGTCTTCTCCACCCATTGATTAGGGTATCTCATATCAAGAGCAAGGAACTGTCACTACCAGCGACCCTAGTGGTTTCCCAGAGGTTGGCTTGGACTTCATAGTATATGCTGTTTCTCGTCTCACTGAACAAATTTGCAACAGCCCACCGACTACTATGACCCTCTTGCCGATGCAGCTGGTTGTCAGCGTGATATTCCTTTCCTCAAGCAGCTTGGTGTCAATGCCATCAGGGTCTACAGCGTGAACTCGGCTCTTAATCATGATGCTTGCATGTCAGCGTTGAGCAGTGCTGGGATTTACACAATGTACGTACGATCCTCATTCCCTTCTTTACGTTATTGACAGTGCTTCATAATAAAGCATTGACTTGGCACTCCCAGTCAACGGCTCCATCGACCGTGCATCACCTGCTTGGACAGTCAATTTATTGAACCTATACGTTGGCACAGTCGACGCATTCCTTAAATATGACAACGTTTTGGCCTTCAATGTCGGAAATGAAGTTGTTACTGGTACACCGGACACTGTTGCTGCTCCCTTGTAAGTGCAGAACTGGTGTTGGAGAGTCGTCTTCTCATGTCCATTGCGTACAGCATCAAGGCTGCTGCACGAGATGTGAAAGCTTACCTGTAAGTCCTCCATGTTGGGATAATTCATCACGAAGAGCTAATATACTCTATTTATGCAGGAAGTCGAAAGGATCTTCTATCTTGGTCGGTTTCTCTTCTACTGATGGCTCGACTTGGGTCTGTGAGTGCCTTGTTATGGCTTTGGCTAGTATACCACAGTAACTGATGTCTGGCATGTAGTCCCATTGGCCGAATATCTGGCTTGCGGAGCTGACACTACGGCGATTGACATCTTCGGGATTAACGTCTATCGCTGGTGTGGTAATGGGGATATTAGCAACTACAACACCCTCCTCTCCACGTTCCAAAATTACCCAATTCCAGCTTACTTCAGCGAATTTGGATGTGTCGATTCTCCCCCAAGGTTGTGGACAGAGGTAGCTGCTCTATTTGGTTCCCAAATGACTCCAATCTTCTCAGGTGGTCTTGCGTTCTCTGTGAGTAATCTATTACAATTAGCCAGAATGGCTAACTAAGTTTCCACTCCTAGTACTTCCCTGCTGTCGGAGGTTATGGGATGGTCACCATCAGCGCAGACGGGTCTTCTGTCACTACATCGGACGACTTCAACCGTCTTCAGCAGCAGTACTCGCAAGTCTCGTTCATCAATACTCCATCTCGCACAGAGGCTGGTTCGAACTCCCAGCCCAACTGCCCAGCCCAGGATACCAACTTCCTCGCTTCTACGAATCTTCCTGACACACCTACCTCTCAGTCTTGCGATTGCCTCAACGCCAATGCATTCAGCTGCGTGTTCAGCAATACCGCCTCCAACGGAACGTCTCTCATTGTTGGTGACTTGCTGAACTACGGTTGTTCCCAGCTTGGGCAGTTGGGATCGACCTGCGATCCAATTGGCGCTAACGGCGCTACAGGAACATACGGAGCCTTCTCAGAATGCGATCCTAGTGAGTCTATACGCTTTATAGCTTGAACAGCCACCTGATTCTATGTGTACTTTCTAGATACTAAGCTCTCCTACGTTTTGACTCAGTATTATGAATTGACAAACCGCAATAGTGCATCCTGCTCATGTACGTGTCGTGCCCCTTGAATCATTCTGATTGTGCTGAGCTTGTTATTTGTAGTTGCTGGCAATGCTACCATCGTTTCGACTGGCCCAGCCAACGCACAAGCTGCCAATTCGGCCGCATCATCCTGTGCTACCGCTGGCCCCACCGGCACTGTAGTTCCGACAGCACCCGCTACCAGTGCTAGGGGTAATAATGCCGGTACCACACAGACTGCTGGAGGTAATGGCAACTCTAACCAAAACAATGCTGCCATGTCAACACTCGGAGACAGCAAAGTAGTGTCAGCAGTGTTGGCATTGACTGTCTCGGCTGTCGCTGGCGGATTCTGGGTGTTATTATAATATCATAGCAGCGTTGGTGGTTTGTTATTGGACTATTCTAGTTTTTCAGAGTTTATTCATTCTTTACCATGGTTTCAACTTTTTTCTTCTCATACTCCCATATCGCGGACTAGTGATGTGCTTTCATAGCTTGATGTCCGTAGGATAAGCCATGTTTTGAATTCCTTGAGTTATTGATCAAGCCTTGTGCATCTTGACTGATTATCGTCGTTGCACAATACATCCCTTGTCAGGCAATGGGTGGAATATAACACTCGATTAATCATGAAGCTGTAGATAAACAAATCCTACTGCAAACCCGATAATGAGATCAGCCCTCCGTTAGTCACTACGAACCATTTATCCATGCCAGCGCCTGAACATCACAGAACACCACTCAGACGCATATCCCAAGGGTCTTTGTCAGCTCTTGCGCGATCATCTTCTAAAGTGAATGGTCAGACGAAGCTGGAGTTCCTCGCACCCGCTCTTGCCGATTTGGCCGACGAGATGGCGGCTACACATGCCAATATAGAAAATCTTAACAAGTTAGGAGATGCACTAGAAACGTTCAACGAAAGCTTCGCAAGCTTTCTATACGCAATGAAGATGAATGCCTTCTGTGTTGAATGGGAACAGGTGACAAAGCCTTTATTGTCGCCCCTTGTATGCATCCGTTAATCACAATCTATGTTAGGCACCTGGCGACACGTCATTTGTCATGGCTGCTAAGGCAGGTGGGTTGACTGCATATGTCGAGTGCCGCACCAGTGTTGTTCAACTAGTGTTGTTCAGCCCAAGAGGCCCAAGTGGCGCTAGCATCGCTGGCTCTCCAACCTGTACCAAAGGACCAAGAGGACGCGACACATTCCCCAGCGGATCTCACCTATGCAACGACTGAAAGAACGATTGTGGAAACCAAGCATGTCTCACGAGTCGCTGCAACTAGTACCGCATCAGGCTCCAGCATTCCAAAGCCGGGCAACAAAATCAAGATGACCGCGAAGGAGAAAAAGCAGCAAGACGTAAGATATTCGGAACTTCTGATATCTAATCACTCTCAGACTTTGCAATAGTTGAAGATTGACAGGATAATACAGCTACTCCCAATCGAGTTTCGTGGCTCTGACTTGGTGGGTCCCCTTGACCCTAATATTCTACTTAACCTACATCTGTTTTGTAGGACCTACGGAAAGCGATGGAAGGTGTGGTAGCTAGACTGATCGAATCTGAAGGCGGTCTCCGAAGTAAGTCGACGCAATCCCCCCCACAGCTGCACCGTATAGCAATACTCAACATCGTGCGTTCAGTAAACGAAATCGTGAAGGCCAACCTCCCTCAAGCCAAAGTTAACAAGTGTCTGATTGCCTTGGTGAACAGAAAAGTAGTCGAGAAAGTGGCCAATAAGGTGAGCCCTTACACTAGTAGTCGAGAGTCATACTCAAGATCGCTCGTCAATAGGGAGGAGCACTATATCACTATCGTGGCATGCCTGACCGATAACCAGTAAAATACATGATGATGAAGGTGTACAAAAAGTAGCGGGATTGCTCGTGAAAATAGAAAAGGCGAAATCAGGCAACCAAAGGGGTATCAAGAGGTGTTACAAGTCTACGAGTATAGATTCCAGATCTTTTTAAGCATTCCCCTCAGATTTTTAGACCCCTTTGTCGAGTTCTCCACCAGCCATTGCTCCATCTCATGGCGCAGCTTTGCCATCTCGTCTGGTATTGGGAGAGTCCCGTCTGACCGAACCTTTTTAGGATTTAAGAGCAGGTCAAATATTCGACCCCACAGGTCCCCGTTCCAATACCGTTTGAATTGAGCGGCCACCTTGTATCGCTTGTGTTTCTCGCTGGATGGTACGACCGGCACAATTTCAATGTACTTTTTGAACAGCATGCAGTAAATGATGCCTGCAAGGCCATGATAATCCGCCTCAAATGTCCAAGGCTTCCCTTCTCTCATTTCAATGCAATCCCTTGCATCGGTGGGCCAATCTCCCTCGAACGTTTGACCCTCAGGGAACAACGTTGTATCGATGGCCCGCCCGAAGTCGATAAGTTGAATACCCTGCATTGACCATCCATTCTCTCCAGTGGGGTCGTATCGCAACGACCAAGCATTCGGACCTCCTGGAACATGTGCTAACCTAACGAGGCAGTTGTCAATTTTGAGATCTCCGTGTATGAAGCCATTGACGTGCAACCCTTCCACAATCTTGAATAGCTCAATCGTAAAGAACATCGCCAATATTTCCGCCAATCCGTCCCCGGACGAAGCCAGATCCGTTCCGCTCGCCTTGTTGACGCAGTCCAAGAGTGTGCCGTGCTGACGATGGTCCAAGATCAAGTAGGACTCGTCTTCGTATACATACAGAGCTCTTGGTTGAATAATAGACTCTCTCAGAGCAGGGAAGATCGCTTCTCGGATCCGGCATATAATGGTAAACTCCCATAATTGAGCCGGCCGGACTACCTTGATGGCCAAGTCCTCCTCAAGCTGCGACTCCTCATCACCCGTGTCTTCAGGAGAAGGCAAAGTCGCCCTGAATACAGCCCCGAACCCTCCCTCCCCTATTTTTTCTGTAACATCGAAGGTGAAGTCGCCGAGAGTCAACTGGAATATATTATTCCCACCACTGGAACTTTTGTTGAGCTTCGGTTTCTTTGCCCCAAACTTTTGGAGCATATCCAGCCTACCGCAACGGGTGTCACGGAAATCATCGAATGGAACAGGAACTAGATCCAATAGCGCTGCGAGGATCATGGGACTGAATGGGTTGCAGGGGTTTGGAATTTGGACTTCATCCTCATCAATTTCTTCATCTGGCATCAAACTCTGATCACGCCTCGGTGCAAGGGATGCCCGCGACTTCCGCCGCACCTGGGAAGCCTTTGTGTTGGACTCCATAGCTTCATCAACCTCATCATAGCCCGCTGCCAGGCTAGGTCTCCTTGAGTCCACACTCATCCTTGTATACTCCAGAGTTCTTTCCGTTATAGGCGTCATCTCGTTGATTGGAGGGAATCGACTCAACGGGCGGTACGTGGGGCGATCCGAATGGAAATCGTCTTGCAGCTCTTCGTCATAGTCTTCCTCATCCGCTTGGTCATTTTGGTGCATTGGATCGGGTTCCACTCTCTGATAGTCATCCTCCGATTCATCCGAGTCAGAGTGAGGATCCAGATCCATCCTGTCATTAGGGGGATTTGGGGGATCCATGAAGACAGTGATCTTGGACATGTTCTGCTGACGAGGGGGATCCAACTCTTCTGTATTGTCTGGGGAAGGAACAAATTTGATGGCAGGAAAAGTTTTGGGAGAGATCGAGTATTTCTTCGCAACCCCACTACTAGCTTCATTGTCTCTATCGCTCCCAAAGACAGAAGAGAATACGGCGTCCATCTTATTGGTAACAGGGGGTGCTCCGGGCGGTGTAGTAGTGGTAGAACTGCCAAATCCGGATGTAGCTCGTGCGGTTTCAGAAGAAGCGACATCTCTGAAAATATCGAATGATTTGGCTCTAGAGCTGGCCACCGGGGTAACAGCAGACTCTCCGAGTAGATTCGGTGATTTAGCCGTGAATAATTGGGATGGAATAGTGTGACCTGAAGCGGGAGTAGGTGTTGGAGGCACCTGTCCCATGTGATCGTCCCCTTCACCATCCACAAAAGGTTTGAAAGCGAGAGGTCGGCGAGAGGTGGCTGGAGTAGGAGCGGCGGTCGTAAGGGAGCGGCTGTCGCGCAGTACCGAGGAGGATGGATTTAAGGGCGCGGCCGAGGATCGCATTGCGAGTGGCGTTTTGGAAGACCCTTGAGCATGAGTACTCATGCTCGACGATGAGCCGTTCTCGCCACTGCCTTCCAGATCAACAAAAGGTGTAAATCGTGGAGTTGCTTTCGAGTTGCTGGCCCCATGGGAGGCGGATGCGGGATCCACGAATGGCTTTATCCTCGGTGTAGCTGTTGGAATGTTTGATTGCATCTGGCTTGAGGACGCGAACGCCAGAGATGAGCGCAGCCCTCCTCCAGGATGTTCTCCAACCATGTTTCCACCGCCACCTAACGATGCTCCTTCATCCTCAAAACTGTCTTCTTCATCTCCAGCACCATTGAACATGTCAAAGACGTCATTCATAGCGGCTTTGGTGTTGATGGTTACTGTTGGTTCTCTCATCATTGTTCTGTTTGATCCATCTCCTTTCAGCGCCTCAAACCTCACTCCAGATCCCGAAGCAGTGGGAGGTGGAGGGGCGGGCCATACTTTTCCATACAGCCCCAGAGAGCGTGCTCTAGCCTCTGCTATACAGTACTCCTTTTGATCCGCTTCATTCCAAAGCAAATTCAAGTTGAACTGCCATTTCTCGGGCTTCTTCCCTGGAATTGCCTCTGGCGCGATGAAGGGCCTTGGTTTCGGCATGCGACTGTGAGACGAGGTTGAAGTCGGGGCAGAACCTGCTTGCTGGTCTGAAGGAGGGCGTGGTCGCGAGTGGGATGAGGTTGAGGGAAGGCGGGTAGGTGGGGGCATTGCCTGGGTACCGGACGCTGCAGCTATGGCAGCACCCAGATCAATGTCTTGCTGGAGGCCGCCCTCATCCACAAAGTTCCTAAGTGGATCTTGAAAGAGCAACTCGGCCTCCGTTGGTGGCTTTTCAGCACGGATAGCGAGAGTCTCCGCTGTCTTGCCTGGAGTAGTCGTCGGCAACTCCTGTTGAAAATACTCGGTTACTCGACAGCAGCGAGGGAGAAACATGTCCTGACTCACTGAGTCCTCATCTCTGAAAACTGATATCTTGGGTGTCTTGGGAGTAGCTGCTCCGAGCTGTGGGAGACGTTGCCCCTTCCATGGCGTGGCTTCCTGGCTGTTCTCTTTATTAGCTGCCACCTGACTATCAAGCTCCCTCCATTCATTCGATTGCAACTCCCCTTGCATAGGAGGTCCATCGACAAAGACAGCAATCTTGACCCTATTCCCGGTGCGAGGAGCAGGACCTGAGCTAGAGGGAGCAGCGGAAGATGACGAAGTTCCTGTCCGTACACCAAGAACTTTCCGCCCTCCGAGAGTCGGTTGGGAATTTGTCGCATCAGGAATGGGTTCATTGTTAGACTGGGATGTTGTTGGAGGAGCGGATAGCATCCGTGTCATGAACTCATTATAGCGCGTTTGCAACAATCCCAAGGGTTTAGCTTTTCTCGCAATTCCCAGACGATAGACCTCATCAGCCCGAGAACGACTGTATATCAAGAGAGACGGCGTTTTTAATAATTTGACGCGTTGAGAGGCAATTTGTACGTACTTTCCATCCCTTTCCAGGACGTTCGCATACTCTTCATATGTCTGCGCGTACCATATGCCAATGTCGTTTGCAAGAAGGTAGGCATAGATGAGCTGAGGCTTGGATACGAGAGAAGCATACTGAAACCATATATTAAGATATCGAAAGTCGGATTTATACGCGGGATCTTCCTTGAAGGCCCTTGTGGCGAGTTCTAAGAGGGGGACAAGACCACTGTCGGCACTCTTTCCAGCTGGATAATTGTCGACGGTCCATTTGATAAACCTGACATAAGCATCCAATGGATCGTGTGATGATTGATGAGCCTCTTGGAGTTCTCTGGTGAACTGGGCTTTGGTCTCTTGAAGCTGTTGAGCGCGTTGAGCTCGTGGTACGCTGAGTATGTTCTGCAATGCAGCTGCGGAGTGACCTTGTCTTGTTGGAGCAATATTCTCCTTTTGAGCATCGAGGATTGCGCAGTCGACGACGATGGGCTCGTCTGACATTTTGTTGAATGTTGGTTCAATCACAGTCGGAAATCAAACACGCGTTGAACCGCGTCAAAGAAGATTATCCCCACAGCCACGTGACTCTCTCTTACTCTCTCCACTCAACCGCACTTTATGGCAGACGCAGAAAGCATCTCGCTAGAGGAAACCAACAAGATCCGTATCTCTCTCGGTCTAAAGCCTCTGACAGATGACTCTGCACCCGTTGACAACAAGGAAAAGCAGGCCGAGGAGAATTATGCAGAGAGAAAGAGGCAGGAGCAGAGGGAACGGGAGACAACGTAAGAGTCCCATTACTCGACGCATTATCAGATGGGATTAACGCTTTCACATAGTGCTCTTGCTGCCAAGATTGCCAAGTAAGTATTTGCCATTCTTTCAATTAAGACTGCCACTTCCAATTTCTCTACATTTCTTCATCCACCGTCCTATTCATCACAGATAAACTGAAACACCCCCAGAAACTCACATGATACTCCTCCACGCTCTTCAGGAATAGGAATAAACGTGAATTGAATCGCAGGTTAGTCGGCGCCACTCTCGCTGACGACGATGGTGACGACGACACCCTAAAGTGGATAAAGCGTTCGAAAAAGAAGGAAAAAGAGCTTGCAAAGAAGAGGCAACTTGAGCTGGAAAACAGAGATGCGGTGTTTGCTGGAGAGGAATATTCAGAGAGTATGTGACTATTTCCGCAACATAAACCGTCCTCGTTACTGATTTCCCTCCACAGAGGATCTCGAAGGCTTGAAAGTCAGTCACGACTTTGATGTATTGGAAGAAGGAGAAGCTCGCATACTCACTCTCAAAGATAGTCGTATTCTTGATAACGAAGGTGGGTCGCCCGGGGTAACAATCTTGCTGTCTGACTAATGGTCTTTCCCTTGCACAGAGGACGAGCTTCAAAATATCGACTTGGCGGAAACCGAGAAGGATAAGAAGCGACAAGAACTCAAAACCAAGCGTAGAGATTATACCGGATACGATGACGACGAGTTTGGAGAGAACGTTGGTGTAAAGCGAGGAGTACTGACCAAGTATGATGAAGACATCAGCGGTGCTCCAGAAACGGTTTGTCACATCGACTTGCTTCTGACTGGCTCAAGGAATTGATTGTTTTTCACTTCAACAGGGCTTCCGTTTAGGGGCTGCAGTTCTGAAATCGCAACGGACCACAAAAGACGTTCAGCAGGAAGCAGCATCAGCAGTCAATAAGTCATTACTCTCGATAGACTACGCCAGTAAGCTCACTTGTCTTGTTTAATGCGGGACGTATACTGACATGTACATGTTCAAATAAAGAAAACCAGGAGATTTCAGATTATATCCAAGAAAATGACGTTGGTTTCAAAAAACCCAAAGTGCGTACACTAGCGTAGCATCCCAGTGAGTGTCAACTGACCCTGGGCGCTCAGACGAAAAAGAAGAAGAGCTCAAGACGAGCTCCAATTGAAGCGGAACTCGCCGCATTGTCCGGCGAGACTGAAACGCCGGTAAACGTCAAGATGGAAGTCGAGGATATAGTTCCCCGCACTAGAGACTTAGACGCCAACTTCATAGACGATGACGAACTACAAGCGGCACTTGCCCGTTCTCGACGGCAAAAAGTCGCCAAAGCCCCCAAACTAACGCCCGAGGACATTGCAAAGCGGAGTAAGTACATGTTGTTTGCTTTCCGAAGTTACCGATTGTTAATAGCTTGTGCACTTTGTATAGTCGCTGAGGAAAAGGCCGAAGAAGAGGAGCGACGTCTACGAGCGGTTGTATCCGATGAAGTGGATGTGGATATGAACGATACCAAACAAGAAGATGAGGTTGACGGTGGATTGACATTTGATGACACTACTGAGTTTGTTAGGGCGATCTCCTATAACCCTATCCCTAAGGCAGTTCCCGCGGAGCCAATTATCGTTCAAATCAAGTCTCAGCGTTCGGTCTCCCCCGAACGGCATGGGATTTCCAAAACTCAAGGCGATGTTGATCTGAATGAGATTGAGATGAAGGAAGAAGGGGAGGCGAGCGAGGGTGAAGTTGATGAGGATGGAGATGCAGCGATGCTGGCTATCATTGAAGATGCAATCAAGTCTGCGGAAAATCAAGAAGTAAAGCGGGAAGAAGACGGGGTAAGTCTATCTTCGTGAACTTTCAATTAAAATTTCGTCTGACCTAGTTAAAATCAGATTGGGACTACGGAAGAATCTTTTGGCGGTGGAATGGCAGGGACGCTCAGTATTCTTCGCAAACAAGGTCTCTTATCCAATGCCCCATCTGATGTCAAAGAGCGTGAAGCTGTCCAGAAACAGCATGACAGGTGGTTGGCTGATCACCGCCATCGACTAGCTCAGCGCGAGATGGAACGCCTGAGATCCAAGAATTCCAACAAGGACCAGGCAACTCGGGAGTACGAGAATCGTCAGCGAGAACTGCAAGAGGCTCGTGAAACGGTTGATGCATTCAAGAACTACAAACCGGACGTAGACATCAAGTATCATGACGAATTTGGAAGAGAAATGACCCCTAAAGAGGCTTGGAAAGCTTTGAGTCATCGTTTCCACGGAAAGGGAAGCGGAAGAATGAAGACTGAGAAAAGGTTGAAGAAGATTGCCGATGAGAAGAAGAGAGAGGCAATGGTTAGTGGAGACACGCCAACCAGCATGAACCAAGCGTTCCAAAAGAGGCAGGAGAAAGCCGGGCAAGCACATATGGTGCTTTCCGTTGGTAATAGAGGGTGGGTACAAATGTTTAATTTCCTCCGCACCGGCTGTTGAACATACCTCTACATTGGCACTTGACAGGGCTGTACCGCAATTGGAAGAGTTTTTGGATAATGCCGCTCTATCCAAAAATGCCAAGGCAGTGGCTGCTGCTAACAAGGGCAAAGGCAAGAGAAAGGACGACAATAATGGGACAGCAAGTGTGGACATCACTGGGTTCGTGAACGCCAATATTGTGCCTCTACCTGCTGCCACACCACAATTGGCTGCACCTGGGTCTCAACCAAGCTCTGTTGGGGGTTCTCCGGCACCAACTGGGTCGGGAGGCATGATGAAGCCAGCATTCGTGAAGCTGAATGCCGTTGCAGCTGAAGCGCCCGGAATCAGTAGTTCATCACCGGCACTCGGAGGTACCAAAGTGAAGATTCAAGTCGGACTGGGAACCAAAAGGAAGGCTCTTGATGAGGGATTGGCTACACCACCTTCCAAGCGATAGTAACTTTCTCGACATCCACTCATAGTTAGGACAGTGATGACCACTCATTTTGCAGTTATGCTTCGTAGCCTCGTGTAGAACAATGACGCATCTGTCTATTCCATCATGACAAAAGGAGACTGGTCTAGGCAAGTGAAAACCCTGGTGGCAATGCCGAGTTTCCAGAGGTGACTCAGTGAGGTGTGGCTGTGCTTTGTAGAAAACTTCCTAAATAGGTTAACCGTACGTTAGATTTCTCACAATCGAGGGGATTGTCGTTCAAGGCTGTGTGATGTCTCTCGTTTAGCACAGCTCCGATAGATCATAATCCAATGTATTGGCTTTGAGTCCAAGTCATAAGAAGCTTATATGACATGTATGGATGACCTGGAATAGATACATGCGCCCGATGCGCTCTTTCTTTGGAAGGCGAGCCCCGCCGCAGGCACTGCTGCGCGCGCACTCTTGACTTGGAAAAGGAAGTGTTTTTCGAGAATTGTGATATGGACGATGTCGAACATTACGTTGCCGGACTCGGAGCGGTATCGGGGAGCCCGGTTGACTCTAGATGGAGCAGTGGTTTGCCTTTTCGAGTAAGATTAGACGCTTACTCCGCCGAGATGACTTTTTTTCCGAATCAGGGATGATTACAAGGTGAAATGGAATACCGGGATGTGTCGCGATGGCGAAAGCGTTGGAAAGTAGATAACTGCGATGGTGTACAAACGATAGTGTCATTTGTTATCTCATGTTGAGCGTAGAACGTTGTAATTCTACAATGTGTTGATTCGCTGAGAACGAACCCTCGTACCCGCCCCTAACTGCACAGCCATCGAGAGAAAAGACAAGTCGATATAAAGCGAATAGTGAGATTACCGCTGCATAAACAACACACTTCTTGGTCTTTTTTCTTTTATTTCTTCTTGACTCCCTTTTTTGGTTCTTTTCGTCCTCCACTCGCTTAGATGGCGTCCTCCTCACCCGAGATCCACTACTTTGATGATCAGCAGCATTCGCGTCCAATTGATATCCCCGGATCAAGTCCCAGTTACAGGGATACGCCTAGTTGGGAACAGCTAGACTTTGGATCCCAATCATTCCCTTATACCCCCTCTTACGTAGGCTCATTTGACGGTTCCGGTCACGATGAGGGCAGCATACTGAGTCAGTGGGCTCAGAGAGAAGATGTCGCTGTCATGGGTCCTCCCGTTGCTTCGGGTGGTCTCTTTGACTCTGTTACCGATGATAACTACGATCCAAACGATTACGATCATGACCAGTCTTCGCCCTTCCACATCCTAGACGATCAGCCCAGTTTCGCATCTCTCGGTCCGGACCTTTTCCCTTCCGATACCAATAATAATTCAGGTTTCATGTTTCACGACCAGTTCTCTCCCCGGAAAGAGTTATATCCCGCTGCTCCTTCCCCGGCGTCCAGCCTAGGCGGTCAAGAACAAGCCCAAGGTCTCCGGAGCAGAGCCTCATCCATTTCTTCTTATCAAGGTCAACCCAGTCCTTCATTCAATCGTCTCGAATTCGGATCTGCCATCAACGAACAGTTTGACAAGCTTGACATACAAAGCTGGCAGCAGCAGCAGCAGCAGCAACCAGGTACCCCCTCTCATCACGATATCTCCGCAACCTCTCCTCCCCTCGTAGAGTTCTCTCATACCGCTCCATCTCCTCCCGCCTTACCAGGCTCTCCTGCAGCCAAACCACAGTCCCCTCCTCAGCTTCTTATCCCAGCAGACGCTCCTTCCATGTCTGCCCAAGACACATTGACCGCACGTCCTAGAATGAATCCTTCATTCCTTGGAGCTCAACCCGCCATCAATATTATGCCAGCCACACCCGTTTCAGGTGGGGCAGCTGCAGAAACCGTTTCTTTTCAGAGCGTTTTACGCAACCTTTCGGGCAATCGCCATAGAAGAGGTAACGAGCTTTTATCATCACTCTCTTACATTTAGACTTGCCCTGACGGTGATTCTTTTCTTTTCACATAGACTCGGATGGGCGTCAATTTGCACGGACGGGAATTCCCGAGGGTTTTCATCGGAACGGCGGCACTGCGCCGGGTTCTTCATCTACGGAATCCACCGTTCTACCTTCCATTTCCTCTTTCGCCCCTCCTCTTGGTGATTTCAAAGGATTAATGAACCAAGATGTCGAACGTACACAGGGCCAAATGGACCCAGCCAGTACACAAGAGGCAGTGTCCTGGTCCCTTTTCAGCGCATCTGGCCAGAGTCAAGGCACCGCCTCAACACTGCCAGTTCGGTCTTACCACCATGGTTATAATCTACCTGCAATTCCTTCATTTTTGCCTCACAACCAAAGTCAACAACTCCCGCATCAGGACTCTATGAACGCCAACAATGCCCATCCACCCTTTGACCACACCCAGTCGGCTCCTTCTACCATACCAACGACCTCAACGCTACTAGGCTCACAACAATCCTTCCCTCAGGCCTCTCAGACCGCTGTGAATCATATGCATTTCGGTCCCAACTTCCTTTTGGCACCATCGCAGACAAGGTCGAGGAGCAAGTCAGATACATCGACTCGTCCTCCTGTGTGGGCCATCACCCCTCCTGCTTCATCTCCAGCAGGTACAAGTGACGTCGGGCCAGATGAGGGGTTGTCTTCATCCCTTCAACAACCCAACCAGAATGCCCGTGGTTCATTCAACGTACAGCCCCACTATTTGACTAGCCCAAGCCCCGAGCTCGACTTTAACCTTATCTCGGGGGACTTGGCATCATCTCTACGCAGAGCAAATTCGGATGGTCAACGACATAAGAGGTCTGCAAAGTCTGAGGATCTATCGTCCCTGAGGACACCTCGGCTGATACCTACGTCCAATGCTGACTTCATCCGGCCTGTCAAGATGGACGATGGGTCATTGGCGCCGATTGACCCAAGGACCCAGATGGCTGCTGTCACAGGTAGCTCAAGTAGCAATGGTGGACCATCGCGACGTCGCGGGTCATCCAGTGGACACGAGCGCAACGCTTCCTTGTCTTCTTTAAGAAGCGCGCCGTACTCTAAACCTTCACCGCATGCAAGCCCAGTCCCTTCTCCTCACCACTCACCTCTTGTGAGCAACAAGAACTTGCCGAGTATCGATTTGAAGGTTGAGAGGCCGCTAGTAACAACCCCAGCTACCAAAAATGCTTCGGCGATCAGGCGAAGAGCAGAGGCCACCTTTGTGTGCCAAGTTCCAGGATGTGGTAGCACTTTTACTAGACACTTCAACCTGAGAGGTGTGTACTCGTCTATGATTCTTGACTTTGAATCCAGCTAATCATTTGGTTACTAGGGCATATGAGATCACACAATGAAGAGAGGCCCTTCAAATGCAAATGGCCAGGATGTGAAAAGGGCTTTGCTCGCCAGCACGATTGCAAGCGCCACGAGGCACTTCATCTGAATATCCGGCCCTACACCTGTGAAGGCTGCCACAAGACTTTTGCTCGGATGGACGCCCTCAATCGGCATTGTGAGTTTTGTTTGTGTTGTGGAGAAACGACTTTATTCTAACTCGCTCGATCAGTGCGCTCCGAAGGTGGCATAGAGTGTCAGCGACAAACACAAACGGGCGAACTGTCTGGAACACCAGGCAGTTCCTCTGATGGACACTATCAAAGCGTGGAGAATGCCGAAAGCACAGCCTGGCAACAGGGTGGTGGCGGCATTCTCATGTAATGTGCCGTCACCCAAGTCTGTGCCGCTCAGGACCATCATTGGATCCACTCTTATCTATCACTTATGCCACGGCAGAAGTTGTTATGTGCTTTTCTGCTCTTTCTTTTCTCGATGGTATATTTTTACAGCTTGAACTCTGGCTCTTACACGTTTAACATATCACCTTGTTTGATCGTTTATATCTCATGCAGGACGCTCTCCCATTCCTCA
Source organism: Tulasnella sp. 418 (assembly GCA_019632295.1). Lineage (NCBI taxonomy): Eukaryota > Fungi > Basidiomycota > Agaricomycetes > Cantharellales > Tulasnellaceae > Tulasnella > Tulasnella sp. 418. The sequence goes on along the minus strand of WSTZ01000001.1, from coordinate 56,923 downwards.
CTCCCGTCTTGTTATGTATATATCTCTCAGTTTTGTTTCCTCCTATATGTTGGTCCAGAAACCTTACTCTAAATGGGTGTCCGACCTTGCACTGGCACTTGACTTCTATAGTACTTTCCTTCGCTGTAGCATTGGGTCATAGTAGTCCTGCCAGAACTCTTTTCTTGTATCATTAATGGAATTGTCAATGAAAATCAACCTGATCTGCTTTGGAGCAAATAGTTGTAACAATCTCCGTGGCTTTGGCTTTGGACACTTGAGGGATTCTGGAAGTGGAACTCTGCTCACGTAACAAAATAGGGCATCAGATCTCAGGAACAAAATATCAGGTCGATGCCGGATTCGAACCGGCGTTGCCGGAAATCTTCCAGTTTCTGGATATCAGAATCCGGAGTGATAACCACTACACTAATCAACCGCTGAGATGTTTGGGAAAGTATTGTGATTCGAAGTATATTTTTTTTGGCTTGGCAGTAATCAGAAGATTCTTCTAATAACGAGCGCCTCCGTTCGCATTAATGTGGGATCGGCACGGAACTGTTTGTTTGATGACGGGTAGGATCCTTCCCCGTTGTAATCACCCACTCCAAGGAACCGATCCCGGGTGCTCATCGAGTGGGCAATTTCCACTTTTGTTTCATCATCACCTAGTTTCTTTTACGTTTCTACTCGATCCTCAGCACCCCGACGTGGCGCCTTGGGCGGTCCAATCAAAACGATGACGCAGTCGTTTGATTTAATTTAGCAAGACGCCCTGCGGATCCCCTGATTTGACCAGCCTGGATGAACGCATGATGACTATGAATGACGCAACGTATGCTACCAGATACACTATATAAGACGGATGAAGATATCGGTTAAAATCTTAAAGAAAGAAATTTGACTCACTCATACCTCACTACACCTCATAACCAATCTCATCATGTCAAGCGGAAATGTTGGCAACGTTGCTGGTGGCCACAAAGTGAGGAACGCATTTGTTGCATTGCCAAACTTTCACTAACTCTTCCAATTGTTTCTAGGCTGCCTTGAAGAACCCAAATGTTTCTGAAGAGGCTAAGGAGGTACAGAATCAATTTTCTTTCTGATTTGCATATCCTTACGGTACATCTCCAGCACTCTAGACAAGTCCTGGAAGACATGGAACAAAGCGGAGAGATCTCCGAACACGCAAAGGCTGCCTCTGATGATTCTGGCAAAAACGAAGGCAATGTCATCGGAGGATACAAGGCAACCCTGAAGAGTATGTTGTTAACGCGTAGTTTCTGTGAAAAAGTCAACTAACAGGGGCGTTTAATAGATCCTAATGTCGGCGAGGAAGCAAAGGAACGCGCAAAGGAGGTGCTGGAGAGTAAGGGTGTGAGCGTCGAGTAGTCAGATG
>WSTZ01000001.1:0-53542 GCA_019632295.1 Tulasnella sp. 418 | reverse complement strand
TGCTCAAGTTTCTATCCTGCGCCCAGAGATCATGATTAGATGCTGCATTCCAATCGCAATGGCCGGAATTATCGGTGTTTATGGTATGGTAGTGAGCGTCATTATAACAGACAGCGGTGCGTTTCAGATTCGAACAGCGAAGCACTTCCAACCAATTTTTGTTCCTTTAGTCGATGCTGTGATGTCTCTATACCAGTCCTCTTTCCATCTTGCAGCAGGCCTCGCAGTCGGCCTCTCTGGCCTGGCTGCTGGATTTGCTGTTGGTATAGTTGGAGATGCAGGCGTGAGAGGTACTAGCCAACAACCAAGATTGTACATTGGAATGGTAAGTAGCCTTGAAACAACAGCCAAGTCACATCCCGTGTGAAGAGTAACTACTAAAAGCAGTTATTGGGCTAAAATTAGGTTTTGATTTTGATCTTTGCAGAAGTGCTTGGGCTTTATGGTGCGTCCCCTTAACCAGCGTTTTCTTGGTGATCCTTGGACTCAGCACGAATTCTCAGGGCTCATTGTCGCTCTTTTGATGACATCTAAAGCCAATCAAGCTCCAAGGAGCCTGTGTATCTAGGGTGAACACAAATTTGCTCGTGGACGGTAACTTTCCAGATAGAGCCAGACCGAATAGGCAACCCAGAAGATGTCGATTCTTATATAAATACATCATTAAAGAATTAGATGTCTATTGAGTGTGATAAGCATCTAATCTTCAATAAGGGAGCAATTTGTGAAGGATCAGACGATGAATTTCATTATCATGTCTACTCCAGAGTATGACTATTTTGATACATTCTGAAGATGAGACCGGTGCAATCATCTTGACATGATGTATGAGACTCGGAAATTTGTATGACGGTTAGATGAATTCGCTGGAAGGAGCCCACACAATTTAAGACTATTTCGCCCGTCTATTCCGTTTGTTGGAGTTAAGATCTTGTTCACAGGTGTTGCACACGATTGCTTCGAATGCGAACGATAATGCTCCTGGTATCCAACTGGTATTATATCGAGTACACGCACACAATGGTATACTGATCGGGGTAGCTGCCTCTTCATCCAACAATCTTGGCTGTAGCGAAGCACCCTCATGTCAGGGTAAAGCACAGGAACTTTTTATTAGGATGGATCGATCGCGGAGCCAAACGCGTGTTTGAAACAAGCTTGAGTCAATGTCAGGAACGAGGGTGTATTGCAGGCAAGAGATCGTGAACAGGGGTACTGGATACCTGAAATGCCCTGGACGAACCTAGCTCATTGAAGTCATGCCTTTTCAAATTGAAATTTTCATGTCTCAGGAATTGTATTGGGATTAGGTGGCAAAGATTTTAAGTGTCGTGCAGAATCATGCACATATGTGGAGTGCTGGGCCAAACCAATCCCGTAATGAACCAAGTACAAGAGGTTCAAGGCGTTCATGGTTTGATCAAATCAGATGTATATTGTATAGCCGGCATTTCCGAACAGGCTATCGAAATGTAGTAAGGGAGGTTGAGGTTGAGGTTGAGGCTCCGCGAACGCACAGGACGGGAATACAGTTTAGGGTTTGTTTCTAAGTTGACCATGCGGAATACTCGCAATCAAGAGATAATTGAGTGTCAGTGCATCGACTGAGGCTAATATATTTCCTTCGGAATTGGGGTGCAAGGTGCAATGATGCGGCGCCGACGAAGTTGTTTGATCATCTATCTCCACTCTCCCACGAACAGTTCGTTTTGGGGTGGACCCACAGTTGACATCACCGGTGGAGAAAACCGGTTCACTATAAATTGAAGGCTGATGTTGCTACAGGACTCACCACAACCGAACTATACCACTTGGCTTATTCTCTGCGTGCTTAAACTTAAACCTCTTTATTTCCAACCTTCACTATACCTCGTTCAGACACGATGATGACCAGCAGCTACCATCAGCCTACCACAAGCCAGAGCCGGAAACTCAGAATTACGGGGCCGCAGGACTTGGAGAGCTATAGGCGTTCTTTGCATGAGTATACACAACAGGTGGGTTGTTGAGAATAATGACGTCAATGACTAATAGCTTACAAATATTCGTGCAATCAGCTTTGGCAAGCAGCTCGCGAGAACGCAGAAAGAGAGGCGAAGCATCGAGCTGAACGAAAGGGTCGGCGCAGCACTGAACCATCAAAGCATCGGTAGCGGGTGACATTTTCGCACCGATCCTTGGCTTATTATCGATGGACAAGTGAGTGTGCCGCATTGACAGATATGACTCTTTGGCTGATTGTTGAAGAATGCGATAATTGGATAGAAAAATCAAGACTTGCTGGGTTTCGCGTCTGGGAGATCTCTGCTGTTGTTGAATTGGCTCCCTGAAGTTGTTGTGACACTGTCTTTGTAGTGGCTGTATCCATAGGGCATAGTGATATTCATTATGAGCAGTTTGACTCTTTGATATTACGAGTTTTGAGTGTGACTATATGCTCGATGAGGTAATCCCACGTGGCTTGAATCGGAGATTGTATTTTTGACGAGTTTAGCTCCTTTTCTCTGTGAACCGCTTCATCATCCACAAATTTTGCTTTGGACCGACCCTCTTTTGCTATCAGCGACTCCAGCTCAAGGAGATTACGTTCAAGAGCATCAGGAGATATTTCTCGGTGTGATATCTGCTTATTCTGTCCTTGCAGGTGGGTCCATGTCCATTAATTGACTTTGATGGCTAAATACGCAGCCCGTGATCCTTTGAATCAAAGCCCCCTATTTATTTCCTTGTTCCTTGTCTCCTACGTTCAGCTACTGACTGTCTCACTCCGCAGATATATTCCACATAGCAATACTCTGCATACCATCCATCCGACTTTTTTCCACCCGACATAAAATTCTCCCATACCACCACTTTATCACCAGATCGCACAGTTTTTCTCTCCTCCTCTCACCTTCACCTTGGGCATCACAGACATATCACAATAGTGGTATTCTTGGCTGTTAACCGTCAATTTCATCAAGAATTCTCGTCTGAGGACGTCCCTTTTGCTTAAAATTTCACCACTCAGCAGATTACGTTGTCGTTACCCCGATGGCAGCCGAAACTATCGGTGACATTCCACCTGAGCTCAAGCCTCTCACTCCTTTTCTGCAACGAGCACAAGAGCTCAAGGTCAAAGATCCCACTATGAGCTATTGGTGTGAGTCACTGCTTTCTCTCGGCTTTCACTTGCCATTTCTTGCATCTCTGTTAGTTTTCCGCTACTTCGTTTCATATCGGTGCATACGGGTCATCGGAAGACCATGTCTGCCATTGGCAGTACAAGTTTCCACGGTGAAAGCTGTTCCGCCCGGTTTTATCCCGAGCCCGATTATAGTCGATTTGTGACTAGAAATCTCTCCCTTCCTTATGCGCTTGCGACCTCTTTTACTGACACAGTCACGTTACCCGTTATCTCAGGCAGCTACTATGCGGTCCAGCAGGGAGTACACCTTAAGCCTCGAGACAAGAATAGCCGCAATTATCTAGTCAAGCTCATGGCCCCGCTTGAAGCTGTTAGTCTATCATTGATCGACCTTTTGAGGATGACTGACTCGTCCCCTTGCACAGGTTCGGGAAGATCGCGGCAGTAATGTAGTTTTGGACAACGATGCTGCATGTGTATATATCGAAGATTTCGCTCTCCGCGTTTTCGATGCTGCGGACAATGAGGATCGACGCGATGCTGCATCTAGGTGAGTTAATTGGCCCATCAATAAGACACTCTTGCTTAATTGGCTTTCATCAGGGGCACTGCTAAAAAGTTCCTTGCTGCGGCAAACTTCTTGGAACTCCTTAGGGTTTTCGAGGAAAACGGTCCTCTGGGCGCCTCTTCCTCCAAAGACCCAGCAACCAAGTCAGCTTATAGTCAACACAGGGAAAAGATCCGCTATGCTAAATGGAAAGCAGCTGATATCGCCAAGGCTTTTCGAGAAGGCAGGAAACCATCGCCAGGGCCAGCTCACGTTCCGCATACTATCGGATTCACTTCACCACCACTCGATCTTACTTCGGGTGCAACCTCCCCCAATGGCCTCCCCCTTGAACCTTCCTACCAGAGGGCACCGTCCCCTAAGGGCACCCTCTCCACTCCCACAACTGTAAACAACTCTATGCCAGGTTCGAAGGCCGTGTCACCTGTGCCGGGAGCTTCGCGAGAGACTTCTATCTCACCGAAGAATCGGGATGAGAGACTTCCATCGAGTGGAAGTGGATTCAGTTCTGGACATGCAAGGGACGGGCCTGGGTTGGGAAGCGATCCCAGCATTAGAGGTGGATCCGGATTTTCTAATTCCACGCTCTCCGGCTTTTCTACTGCTTCAACTCTCGTTCCAGAGAATGCTAGCACACCTTCATCCGGCTTAAGGCCTGACTCCTATGGCCAACCAGCTCCTTTCATTCCTCCCAATTCCCTCAACGGCACGAAAGCTGGCTCACCTCATGGTAGCATGCTACCAATGCCTCCCAAAGATCTTTACTCTAGCCCACAACCAAACAAAGCTACAGCGCCTGGACAGAATGAAAATCAGACCTCGTCTAGCTTACTCAAATCAAAGGCACAAAACTCTGCCCCTGCTTTGACACTAGGCCGTCCCATTAACTCGAAATATCCCGAGTCGAACGAGAAAGGAGAAGACGTTTGGGGACCTGATGGGGCTGGATGGGCTGGTCATGGTCTTGCTAAGCAGGCGGGTTGGACTCCTCCTGCCAGTACACCCGCTACCAACACTATCACATTGAGGCAGAACGGCAGAACTGGAGAACGTGGTGCCAGTGCTCCGACGACACCCATCGATGGTTATTATGGCAGTCGTGCAGACGTGACAGCAATCAACACCACCCTCAATGGCAAAGTCGATCATCCCCAAAACGGGTGGCATTCGGAGGGTGATGATGCTCTGGGACCTCTACCTCCTCAATCCGATCGTCCACCTTCAAAGCGTGTTCGATGGACACCATCTGTAGTGGGAGGGATGTCGTCTGTCGCTTCGTCATCTCCTAGGAACTCACCATCCTCCGAACCAGCTGATCTTCCAACATTGCCTGATTCAAGCGACTCTGCTTCGTCATCCAATGGAGACGGGAGAAACCAATCAGATCCTCGGCTCTCACAGTTGGCAAATCCCAATATCAGTGTGACATCTCCAAACGGATGGAATGGGTCACCACCTACTTCGGTGGAAGAATTCCCCACTTCAAAAGTCATGCCCCATGGTACACCTGCTGTAAAGGGGAAGGCAATTGGTGATGCAACTACAATCGGCTCGTCACCATCTGGTAAAGGACTACCAGCACTCAATCAGAGCCCTCATTCATCGCCCCATTTGACCCCTTCAGGAGAAGCACCATCACCTTCTCGCCATTCCCCTCTTGCTGCACCTCGCCCCACAATCCCTGCCACGCCTTATGCAGTTCCTAAGGCTCTCTCTCCGCCAATGGCACATGAAGTACCAACCTCTCTTTCATTCCGTCAAATGAATGCTGTGAAAAAGCATAGCAAATTCGCTATGTCTGCGCTAGATTTTGATGACATTGAGACTGCACGCGCAGAACTGACGCGAGCTCTGGCTATTTTAAATGGCGAAAGAACTGAATGAGGTAGTCAGGTATATTCTAACAGTAATTTCCTGATCCCAAAAATCTCCGCGTTGTTGGAGGTATTGCATGCATCCGCGATTTGCTACTGTGGCTTGTGTTTGCTGTCTTATCATTCATTTTACTATCTATACTCATACTGTAGTTGTTCCATATAGCCTTTTTATCGTATCAGTGATCCGGTTTCATCATGATTTCTTTTTTTTTTTTTTTCGTAGTGATTGACCATTATCTTTTAGGCTACTTCATGCTATCCCTTGTATGATCTTCATGCTTTTCCTTTGCTGATGTACACACACCTGTTTCACTCCGGTTGTTTCATTAGCTAATTATGAATCTCCACAATAGACAGATCCATTTTCCTATTTTATCAACTCTTCGAGTCGATGATGTGCCCGCCATGAAAAGATTTTAGAGGCATTACGATCGGTACCGTCGCATGTTACAAAAGCCAAGTAACTACGATCCATGGCCACTGTCCATTGCACACAATGATATCCAGATGCACTATTGTTTGCATTTGGATCACTTGGCGTGAGTATTCTGAAGTTGTTGCGAGAACAGCTCCAAGTACTTTCTGAGGTACAGAGAGGAGTGGGTCAGTCAATCATACCACGGCTAGCTGATCCTAGTCAATCAGCTCACTTACTGTTTTTCATCCCGCACTTGTCTTAGTGCTTTGATAACTTCGTCCTGATCCTCCAGTTGCATATCTCCTCCAGGCAGCGAGTCTACCAGGCTCTTGGCTCGCGATATAAGGCTCTTTAATTCATTCGTCTGTGAAGGTACTATTAGTCTGGTCGCAACATAGATCCTCTAAAAGCTTGAACATGGACGGACCGCTCCAGCAATCGCATATTTTTGTTGAGCTATTCGTTCCTCATCAGCGGGTAGCTTGTCATTGACCGCTTTGAGAACTCTGATGAGTGAAGGGATGAGTTGCTCAAACTCATATGCTGGCAGAGGGTTTTGTGATGCTTCCTCTGATGTGGTTGGGGGAGGCATTTCATGCAACGGGAGTTTCGGGAACTGTGAGAAATTCCCTGATTCGGAACTTTTACAGGCGCGCCGGTGCCTGGGGTTTAATGTACCAGCACAATGAGCGTCCGATTCACCATCACAGTTCCAGCGACAAGCGCTAACATTGGACCCGGCTTCGATGTGGTTGGATTATCCCTTTCATTATTCTTGACTCTCAGCGTTTCTCACACCCCGTTTCCTGCAAACCCCGAGTCAATCATTTTATCCCCTCCTCCAAAAATAACCTACTCAGGGGAAGGTGCTGATGTTGTGCCATTAGATGCCTACAAAAACCTGACGACACGTGTCGCTCTATACGTGCTAAGATGCAATGGCTATCCCCACTTCCCTCCAGATTTGGTTGTGCATGCTCACAACGAAATACCTTTCGGACGTGGGCTCGGTTCTTCTGGTGCTGCGGTGATTGCAGGAGTATTATTGGGCGACTCTCTCGGTCAGCTCAATTTGAGCAAGTCAAGGCTGCTTGATTTTGCATTAATGGTGGAACGCCATCCCGACAACGTCACTGCTGCCTTGGTTGGGGGATTTGTAGGGTCATATCTACGCGAACTCTCCAGAGATGCTTTAGAGGCGGCCTCTGTACCTCTTGCTGAGGTTCTGCCGGAGTATCCTCCCGAAGCAGGGGAAGAATGGGGAAAGAATCCTCCACCTCCACCTCTAGGGATTGGCCACTTTGTGAGGTTCCCTTGGGCAAAAGAAATCAAGGCAGTCGCCCTAATACCACAGTTCGAGTTGAGTACTGCAAAGGCAAGGGACATATTACCGTTAGCTTATACTAGGGCAGACCTGGTGAGCAGCTGGATATGCAGCCCGCCTCACTCAAATGAACTCAATCAGTTGAGTCCCTCTAGGTGTTTAACCTTCAACGTCTTGCCGTCCTTACGACTGCCTTGGGTCAATCTCCACCTGACCCCGAGCTGATATACGAAGCCATGAAGGACAAGGTGCATCAACCGTATCGCAAGTCACTCGTAAGTTGATATTACTCACGCCGGTGCTAAGCATGTAGGTTCACACAGCCTTTCCATCCAGATCCCAGGTCTGCCTGAAGTACTGTTTTCCATTACTCCTAGTACACACCCGGGATTGCTTGGCATATGTCTGTCTGGGGCAGGGCCCACGATCCTTGCATTGGCAACAGATGGTTTCGAATCCATTATCTCATCAGCCGAGTCAGTGTTCCGGCAGGCTGGGGTCGAGATAAAGTCGAAAGTCCTAAATATCACGGAGGGTAGTTCGGTAGAGGTCAGGGCATAAGCATGTAGGCGTGATTGAAGTGGGTAAATATATGTTTCTGTCACGTCATGTTGTTTTGGACAACACTGCAAGTGAAAACCACGAGGGCTTAACACCGATTAAGATCTCGATGGCGTCCCTCAATAATTGACTAATATGTATATACCCAAGAATAAGCTACAAGAATTGAAGTATGTGAAATAATACATCCGGGTCTAATGCGCTTGAGAAATCTGGGAGACCACAAGCCAAAATCATCAACAGTGATTAGCTATGATCCATCCCAACCAATGGGGTCCATAATTGGAACAACTTAAAGTGAATCGCTGCGCTATTCGGAGACATTAGAGACGCCTGGGGTACGGTAACCAAGGGGGTTGCAGTGTTTCTAATCACAAGGCACAATCCAACTCATTGCCTAAATTGCCATCGCGTGTTATATAGACTCGTTCGTTCCTTTGCCATCGCATTGTCGAACCGAACAAGAGTCCAGTCAATGATTCTTGTGCGTGTTGAAGTCGAGAGCCGTCTCAGCTGGTTGGATGGCTATATTAATACCAAATCTATGCCGATTATATGAGTACTGAACTCATTCGATCTCACTCTCCAGCTTCCTCCTCCCAGGCTGAAAAAATGGATAGTCGTCCCCTCATCGCCGTTGATTTTGATGATGTATTAGTTGCCACGAATGAAGCAGCTGCTAAATGTAAGTCCGCTTCGACCTGAGCAAATTCCATAAAAGATCACGAAAGCAGGACTTACACAAAGATTTTACATAGGGCATAATCGGGAATATGGTACGTCCTTGGATCTTGGGGATTTTATTTATTATCACTGGTGTGTTCAAATTTGGTTATTTTCTGAACTGCTCCTCACAGACTACCTACAGGTGGAAGAATCCAGGCTGGGGGACGATTGTAAGTCTTTGATATTGTCGTTGCACACCACACAGTCTTATGCATTAAATGATGTAATCGACAGAACGACACAGTCGTCAAAGTAACCAAATTTTACGATAGCGATGACTATATCAATGCTCCACCTATACCTGGAGCTGCCCGCTCTTGCAAAATCCTCAAGGAAAGGGGATACAGACTGGTGATCGTGACTGCTCGAAGCGATGAGCACCGGCAGATAACTGAAGATGCTATACGAAGGTATTTTCCTGGTGGGTGCCCTAGACAAATGTTTCAGGCAAGACCTAGAGATTGAGGATAAATTCAGATATCTTTGAAAATATCTATTTCACTGTGTCCTTGGGGCGGCGTGGATCTTCTTACTTGTCAAAACCGCAGGTGCGTGTCGTCGATCATCCAATACCAGTTGATGTTAACCTATTCTTTGGACCAGATATTGGCCTCAATAGGTGCTACGGCGTTCATCGACGACTCCCTTGACAATGCCATGGACTGTGCAAGAGCGGGATTTCCCTCTATTTTATTCGGCCAGTACATGTGGAATCAGCGAACATCCAAAATCCAATCACCTACAGACAGAATGGGTTTCGCCGAGAGGCAGCAGATGGAATATCCAAGAGCCAAGTGGTGGGAAATCGATGACCTTCCGGATCGTTCCTTTCCGCCTAATCTTCGAAGAGCATCACACTGGGATACTGCGTTAAAAGTCGTGGAGTCTTTTCGAAGATGCTGAAGTTATATGTTCTTGTATAATTCTATGCTACCTAGTAGGCAGCTGAATACTTAAAAGCTTATCTGGGTCCTCATGTTTCCCTTACCCGGTTTCACATGAAAAGCTCTATTAGTTTGTGGCTATTTGTTGAATTGTGATCTGGCCCATCTCCTAACATCTGTCACTGGCCAGTACTCCATAACTCAAGCCATGCCCGTAGTCTCCACCTTGAGAAATGGCCTTCCAACCAGTGCACAGGTGTCCTCGTACTATGCTACCAATAGGCCCGCGATTCAACGCCTTTTGACGGTTGGGTTTGTGTTGTATGTTCTAAACAACTCCTACAACAACTTCCTCCGACCGTCGTCATCCGCTGCTGTATCCTCCCGGAGCAAGAAAAAAGGCAAGGACGGGGGCCCAGGAGGTGGTCCACCGAGAGTGCAGGCATGTTCGAGATTAGTGCTGCGAATAAATGGAAATCTCATTGCCATCCCTGACATTGCAGGTTGACGCCGTGTTCTATAAGAGATTGTCCGCTCTGCTTCGTATTGTTATACCGAGCTTGAGATCTAAAGAGGCTCTCCTTTTGGCTATGCACTCAGGCTTCTTGGTCTTTCGCACTGTTCTTTCACTTTATGTCGCTGACCTTGACGGGCGGTGAGTTGCACAAAGTGTGGTGCTTGCACAAAAAGCTTACAACCATTGAAAGCATCGTTTCTTCCCTGGTGCGGGCCCAGACTATTCCATTTCTTATGAACATATTGAGATGGCTATTGGTTGCTATACCTGGTCAGTATGATTTTATATACGGTTTCAGGGAAAGACTGATTTTAGACTGGGTTAGCTACCTATACCAATAGCATGCTAGGCTATATACAGAATAAACTAGCTATTGCATACCGTACACGGCTTACGGAAGAAGTTCTCGATCGGTACCTGGGGAAAGATGAACATGACGATACCAAAGTCTACTACAAATTGGGTAAGATATCATTAGTATCCATTGGCGAATCGAATTTTTGTCTCAGATGCGGATCTAATGCAGGAAATCTTGATGACCGCATAAAAAATGCTGATCAGTGAGATTGGATCTAGTTCTCTGAGCAGTGCTCCAATGACCTCTCTTTTCGAAAACAGGATGATAACTATTGATATCAATCGTTTTGCAGCAAGTTTGGCGGCTATTTACGGGAATGTAGCCAAACCAATTCTAGATGTAATGCTTTACAATTATCAGCTATCACGCAACGTAGGAGCTGAAGGACTTGTGCTACTGACCATCGCTGTTCAAGCATCGGCTGCCTTATGTGAGTCGTCCTATTTGAATGTTACAACGCTACATTAAAACAGCTTGTCGTTACAGTGCGAGCCTTGACACCACCCTTCGGATCATATGCAGCCAAGGAGGCTGCACTGTCAGGATCTTTACGTCATTCGCACTCTCGACTTGTTGAGTCTGCAGAAGAAGTTGCTTTCTATGGAGGAGAGGACGTGGAGAAATACATCATTGAAAGAGACTACTTTGGACTTGTAAAGCACATTAACCGAGTTCTTCGGATGCGGGTGTGGCATGGTATTGTGGAAGAAGGAATTATCAAGTGAGATTGCTCTTGTCTACACTAAGCTGCGTATTGACTGTAACGATGATGGATAGGTGGCTTTGGGGTAGCTTTGGGGTATGTCGATCTCATGCAAGGAACTGGCCTGTTCTGATATCATCTACATCCTAGCTGTGCATTTGTGGCATACCTGTATTTTTCAAGTTGCCTGGTACATCTGCTACTGATCTGGGTGGTAGAACCGAAAGTTAGTCGGGAATGAAGCAAGTTAGACGCGGGCTAACACAAGTTTTTCCATCTCTAGGCTTCGTTACGAACAGACGACTGCTTCTATCTGCTTCAGATGCATTTGGAAGGGTGATGTACTCGTACAAAGGTGCGTTACTCCTCATCGGCCTTCGACACTTCATCTTCGAATGCTCATGGTCCCACGATAGAACTGTCGGAGCTAGCTGGATATACAACGAGGGTGTGCGAACTCCTGGATACCATGGACGAAATAAAAAAGGGACGGTTCGAAAAGCAACTAGTCAGCAGTGCCTCGATTGATGCAAATGCAAGAGGTACGAGATGTTTTGCTCTTGCAATTTCGGAACCAGGCTGAAATGGTCCTTGCAGTTCTAAAAGGACGTGGTCGCATGTATGAATCGGACGACATAGAATTTACAGAGGTCCCAATCGTCAGTCCTAATGGGGATATCCTAGTTCGGTCTTTGTCGTTCCACGTGAAGCCTGGGGTAGGCAGGAATCATTGTTTTGCATATATCCACGATCTAACTCGATTTTTAGGAGCATCTTCTTATTGTTGGACCTAATGGTAAGTGTTGGGTCGAGTTTTTTGGTGTTGTTAGAGGACTCATCTAGATAAACAAAGGCTGTGGAAAGTCTTCCCTCTTCAGGATTCTTGGAGGCCTGTGGCCCGTCTATGGTAAGTGAGTTATTCTTGCAACGAACCTAATATTCATATCACGTTGTTCAGGTGGCACTGTTCGAAAGCCCAAAGCCAGCGACTTTACATACATCCCGCAACGCCCATATCTCAGTTTAGGGACCCTTCGAGACCAGATAATTTATCCAGACTCACAACAGGACATGGCTGCCAGAGGCATGACTGATCAAGATCTATATCGTATTTTAGCTATTATCGGCATGGAGCACATTGTTGCCCGAGAAGGTGGATGGGATGTGGCGCGGGAATGGAGGGATGTGCTGAGCGGCGGTGACAAGCAAAGAGTTGCAATGGCTAGGTTATTCTATCACGAACCAAAGGTAAATGATGATCGTCATTACACCTCCGACCTCATCTTACGCTCCTTTGGTAGTATGCAATTTTGGATGAATGCACATCAGCAGTTCCACTCGACATCGAAAAGGTTATGTTTGATCACGCGACCGAACTTGGGATCACGTTGTTGACCGTCTCGCATCGCCCTTCTCTATGGCAGTAAGTTAACGTTGTGGTGGGCGATGGATAGGCTTTGACCACTCAACATCACTAGATATCATCGCAAGATCTTGCAGTATGATGGACAAGGTGGATACGTATTGTGAGTTTGTTCACTTATAAAGATGGTTCTCGGTATTAACCATGGAGCAGCACGGAACTGGATGCCGAGAAACGGCTAGCTTTACAGGAGGAAAAACAAATGGTATGGGAATGCATCACGTCATTATGACAGATTCTGATATCTGATATCTACTAGCTGGAGCAAAAACTTCTGAGCGTTCCAAAGATAAAACAGCGATTAGAGGAACTGCGGGCGATGCGAGAGGAGAGGGCTCAGTCACCTGTAATTCCATCATAGTATAGCTTAAAGTGAAAGTCAACATATGTAAACAAACTATTCGGGAACATTCGGCCCCGCAAGGGATGCCATGATTCACACGCGTTCCGGCCAGTTTTTTTATTACATCCACTCCATTTGGACTGGTGTGGCTATTACTCCATCACCACCACCCAGGGGCGCAAGTATATATTCGCGTATATCTTAATCATTAGTGGCTACGTTTTAATCGTCTCTATGGTCCAATTCTTCTCTCAGTTGTTCAGCTACAGGTGAGTGTTATGACGTTTTTGCAGCTGTATTCTTTGTTACTGAATTCATGCTTGAATACGATGGTAGCCATCCATGGACACATGTCAACGTTGGAATATGGCAAAAGTACCCGAATCCGCACAGCGGGCACGTCATCTCCGTTGATGTGCTGGATAGGTCAATAGATGGTGAAACTGGGATCATCCGGACGGAAAGGATACTGGGATGCAAACAATCTGCACCGAAATGGGTGGTGAGGGTGAGTAGATGTAGTTGGTTGCTGTTTTGACTGTAATCTGAATGGAAGGGATACCAGATGCTTGGTGGGTCAGACGATGCGTTTGTGAGAGAGGTCTCATTTGTCGACCCTGTGACTTCGCGGACGACGATCACATCGGAGAATCTGTCGCTATCGCAATACGTGACGGTGCTGGAACAGATCACGTATGAGCGAGACCCGACATCGCCGCAGAGTCGAACGCAGTTCCGACAGACAGCTGAGATTCAGTCACGGATGGGATTGTGGAAGAGTGTGGGGGAACAGCTGGAAAAGTACAGTGCGGAGAGATTTTCTACGAATGCCAAGTTGGGAAGGGAGGGATTTGAGCATGTGCTGCGAGCGCTGTGGGAGAGGAGACTGGAGCGGGAAACGATGTCGTCGACGTGACAGTCTATACTTATATTATTCACGAAAAGCGACAGTTTGTAGTTGCATCACTAGACACACATAGATTTTTATAGACGACGGTGTTAACGCATTAATAGTTTATTTCTATGAGCACCGCCTCGACGCGGGAGAAAGATTTGCTTCGATTCTAGACTGGACAGACAACCAAGTAGACGTCCTGCGATCGTCGTCAACAACTGATCAACAACGACAGTGAGTGAGTGGTTCCCCTAATTTGTCCACAATTCCTGGTTTTTCTTTTTTTCTGACCCTCTTCTTCCCTTCTTCCCCCTCTAGTTCAATTGATTCCCCTCTCTTGCTAGCGAATGTCCGTGGCATCCCGCCAGAACAAGCGCAAGGATAATGCGCACCCTCCCTCTTCCTCTGCGGCGCCAAGGTATTTTTTTTAAAAAAAAGCTATTTCGTCGTTTCACTCAATGCAACTCTTTATAGACGCGGTGGCGGTCCCTCCAGCGGTGCATGGCGTGGCGCACACAATAGTCCATCCATAATGCATTCCCCGTCCAGAGCAACTTCAACCGTTCCGTCAGGAAGGAATACTCCCCAACAGTCTCCCCAGCAGAGTGGCAGTAACATCTCATCCGATCCTTTTCCCCCAATCTCTACAAAACCTCAACCTTCCAATACTTCCTCTCCTTCCCCTCTCCCTCCTTCCAGTTTATTCGTGAGTCCTTCCTCTCCGTCCCTCGATCCAGCCCGTTTCTCAACTTTTCTCGTAGGGATCAACCATCGTCGTTACTACCCTCAGTGGCTCTAGGCATCAAGGTGTGCTGGTAGCAAACGAGTCTCATACTCCCCCCGGTGTCTCCTTGAAAGATGCAAAGGATCTCGTCAATGTTGGCGCTCCCATGATTCCAAGCTTGTTCATTCCTTCTCAACAGGTAGCCAACTGGAAGCAACCAGATAATTCAGCAACACCTTCTGGTGGGATGAAAAACCTCGATTGTAGGTACCATCTCCATACTCTTCTCTCTGGGCTTCTACTGACATCCCTAAATAGCGTTTCGTACTGATGCCGACATTGGGGCATCCACCGCCCCCCGATTACAACGCGAACTGCAAGCGTGGAAACCAGACGGTGTTTCCGCTAATGGTATCACTGGTGAATACGACCGCGACGCCCAGACATTTGGTGGAACCCATGTCAACGGCTCGTGGGACCAGTTTGCGGCCAATGAACACCTCTTTGGTGTCACGACCGACTTCAATGAGGAGCTTTATACAACAAAACTGGACAAAAATGCCGCCGATTACAAGGAGAGGGAAAGGAAAGCACAACAGCTCGCCAACGAGATCTTGAACGTGTGTCGACGCGTTGTTTAGCTCCAATGTACGCTACAAACTGAAACAGGTCATTCTTTGCAGGCCGGTTCATCAAATCCCCACGTCAGGGAAGAACGTCAAGGTATCGACGATAGTGGCCTCAATGAAGAGGACAAGTAAGATTTTTCGTCTTTCTCAGTTTGTAGCTTCAGACTAAACCCTCCTCAAGGTATGGAGCTGTTGTCCGAAGTCCCAACGCCTACGTCCCTCCCGGTGCTCGTCGTCCGGATGGTAGTGGCGCTTTGGTATCAAAGCAAAGTAATTCTGTCACCACAGTACCAAAAGTGTCAGTCAACGGGCCGGATGGTGCGGTGGGCGGTTTACCTGGCCTTGCTGCCAAAGCAGCATCTGCAACTCCACAGACGCCTCCGACTACCAACCCGTCGGAGGCTCTTGTGAACAAGGTACGAGTTGTTCTCTAATATTACCGCTTTTAACTCATTTATTTGAGAAGCCTGGAGACGGGGGAGTCATTGCTAGCTTCAGAGAGTTTGTTTCAACTGAGAAGCAAAAATTGGTTCAGAAGAAGCAGGCGATCGCAAAGAATGAAAAGGATAAACGGATAGCGGATCTGATTCAATTTAGTGCGACGTTCAAGGCAAGTACCTCGATCATGCCAGCCGGCATGGGGACCTGATAGTTGTATCCTGAACAGCTGAATAAACCAATACCTGCCGATCTGGTCCCTATATTGGCCAAGGACCAAGACAAGCAGAAGTCTATCGTAGAGAAATCGACCAAAGATGCTGCAGATGCAAAAGCCCGAACGATTGGCGTCCCTACACAACTATCACCATTACCTGGCGCCTCATCCAACGCTGTTAATGGTGCAACTCCACCTCCTGCAGCGGCCAAGAACATGGGCAGTGGGCTCACTCCTAGCAATTTGCCTTACAAGCCCGCGGCGATACCACCCATTCCGGCATTTAAAGGTAAGGCCACCACAAATGCGGCTTCTAGCAAGGCAGGATCTGGTGCGACCTCGTCAAACAAGCCCGCCAGCAGTTCGACGTTACCCGCCGATGCACAGCCAAAGCGAGAGCCAATAATAATGTCGATTCAAAAGATTCCACCTTTTGATCCTAGCAAACGACGTACAGTGGTCTCAGGCGGTGATAACAAATCCTCTGCTGGCCCAGCTGCTGGCGGATCCGTCAATGGACAACCTCCAGCCAGCCCTACAGGTTCTACATCATCCTCGGCTCAGAATGCATTCAAGTTGAACGCGAACGCTTCCTCCTTCCGACCTAATCCTACTGCATCATCATTCAAGCCAGTAAGGAGCTTTTAGCTGTAATTCCGGTCTTTAGTTGACGTCTCTTCTTGTTACTGTCTGCAGGGTGCAGCTACCTCGTCTTCCCAACCTGCAACTTCTTCCCCAAGCACTAAACCAGCCGAAGCTCCTCAGCCTCCCCATCCATTCTTTGGGCCTCGTCCTTTCAAAAATAGAGCACCGGTTCACATTAAAGATGACTTTAATCCATTCAAAATTACAAAAGTCATGGGAGCATCTACAGTTGGTGAGTCCTATTTTCCTGGGTGCCCACGATAGTTTCCAATCTGCACTTGCTGTTCTAGCTCAGCAGTGGCCTTACAATGGAAAAAGAATTATGCCACCATTCCAGCCTCCAGTTCATACACATGTGGCGCCACAACCCCCTCCACCGCCGTACGAAGATGATCCTGCTGTACATCAGGCCCAAGCTCAAGCTGCTCGTGCTGGCGCTCCTGCATATGGAATGATGTTCTATCCGTATCAGTACCCTGGACAAGTATGCATTCAACTCGTTTATACGTCTCTTGATTGTTAATCATTCTTTCAGCCACCCCAGCAACACATGATGGTTGCGCCAACTGGTCCTCCGCCCGCCGGATATATGCCGCCGCAATTTATGCCCGCTATGCCCTACCCACCTCATATGCCTCCAAACGTTGGTCGTAAGTATCACCACGCTCTTATTTTGTGAATTTGCTCACCAACGTTTCGCAGCTGGCATGTACGCTCCTCCACCCATGGGCGCAATTCCTCGTGAGTAACTTGAATTTTGGTCGCGAAGATTATTACTAATTTAAATATCAAAGCTAATCCAGCATACATGCCACCACCGCCTCCCCAAGGGGCCTATCCCCAGCCGAATGGTGGACCCAGGGCTTCTATCTCTCCCACCCCAATGCCACAACACCCTTACCCGTATCACCACCAAAGCCCACAAAGTTTGTTTATTCCCTTGAGTGTTAGCTGTAACAATAAACTAACCATTCATTCCAGTGGCCCATGCCCATCCAGTGGCATATCCAATGATGATGCCTCCCCCAGGTCCAGCGCATCCGCATGGTTACGAAGGTCAACCACCCGGTCCGGGACCAATGGGAGTGGGGCATTGATGTTGTTTTCGATGCTCATTGCAACAGCACGGATCATCCTTGAAGAGGTCCGAGTGCGTAGTTGCTCATGTCTGGGTCATGTGTCTATCTGGCGAGCTCACGAACTATATCTACCAACGACCTTACTCGCTGTTCCATCTTTACTCTCAGCTGTTTACATCACCGCAATTCATATTTCACCTCCCATTGTCGTGTATCTTCGTTATCGTTGTAGCACTTTCGTACACAACGTGTCACTTTCCCCACTTGCACCACCTGCAATATTCGCGTCCAAGTGGACATCATGCAGCCATTTGAAGTAATATGACCAGCTCGCCCGGTGCATGAGTTGTGTTGGATTGAAGCAAGTTGTTATTGAAAATGTCGGTTACTGAATAGTAATCTCATACCGGAGGCATGGAACGAACCGCTGCGTAAAAATGTTGTAATTATCGTCTTTTCCCCCTTTAATAGGCCATTGTTCACCATTTACTAATGGGCCGGATCAGTCTACAATATAGCACTGTATTTTGCAATACCCGTATCTAGGTTGAAAGCCATGTGCTGCTTACCTTGTTCCCATTGCTTTCCCCTATGGCACTTCGCCATTCTTTTGATAATGTTCGCTCTAAGCTACTCTGCATTGCTGGCGGATGATTAAAAGCGAAAGATCACCTGATCACCCTTGGATGTGAACAAACTAGCTGCAACGTGTCCATATGAGTGCTCAACCATTTTGTCTCTGGTTGTAATAACGAAAACAAGTAGCGTATATGACAGATGTAGCAAATGACGTTTCTCAAGCACCGCAGAGGTCTTTCTAAAGGCTACTGTGGGCATCACGGAGAATAGGAGGTTTTATTGATATTATTTATGGAGATCGCCCCTATGCTTAATTAAACATTTTCGGCTAAAAGATGATGCTATCCGTTCAGAGAGCCAACAGGCGGTCTCGCTGTCTAATTCGGATCATCGACATTTAACGCTGGGATTAATGGTTTGATACGAACATTACATTACACTGAGAATACACTCAGTATCGGGTTTGAGCCAAGTGACAGCGATAAGCCCAAGGAGAGAAGCTATTTATTTCACGATTCAACAGACCATGCTAAAAAGGATGCCTGCGCGAGTTTCCTGAAAGAGTATGGCATCCAGCCATTACGGTTTCACGATTTACCATTATGGGGAGTGATATGTTCAGAAGTAGAATCGAGGTTTAAGCTCCGATGTCTCCGGGGATACATTGAATTTGGCAACTGACCAAGGTTTGAACACACCAACACGACTCTTTACTGTCTATAGCAATGACAGACACGATGGCTCCTGAGCAATCTCATCCAGCCTCACCAACTATGGTATCTAAAGCTGACGATGAGCTCAGTCACGCTGCAAAGCGTGGTAACTCAGCCGGGCCACCGCAAGGCGACAAGGAAGGCACTCTGCCGCCCCACTCCATCGATGACCCTCAGGATGGCGCTCATCCGACAATTTATGACCCGAATACTGGCTCTTATCGCGAAAAGCAAATAAAGGTGGCTGTTATTCCCTTGCCTAGTCTTTCTCAATGTTGTCATTTTCTTGTTCCCCCCCCCCTCAACTCATGGCTACTGGTGTGCGAATCTATACTTGTTCTTTTGCTTTTGGGCTCCATACCCTTCTGGACTGGAATTTCTAATGCTTTATCATCTTTTCCTTCTGTTTTGGACTCATGGCTCACTTGCACTGGTTCCATCTCGGTTCTTCCTCATTTTTGGGGGTGCTATGTCCAAAGCCCAACAAAATATACATAGGCAATATCCCGGAAAAGGCTCGTCAACAAGATCTTGAAGAATGTTTTCGAGAGCTAGGAAACATAGTCTCAATCGAATTGAAGTGAGTCTCCCTGTCCTAGTCTCGTTAATCTCTTCTCATCTCTCAGCCATTAGGCAAGGCTACGGTTTTGTAGTACGTCTTAATGAAATTTCAGAGATGTCACAATCAGACCTTTCTCATATGTAGGAATTCGATACTCGAGAGGCTGCCGAACGTAGTGTGGAGAAGTACAACGAAGGTACTGAAGTACTTATCCCATATCTGCGACATACTCATCGTTTTATAGGCCTTTTCTTGGGTAACCGCATTCGTGTACAATTATCTCATGGTGGAGGCAAAACTGCCAAGTTCGCAGGGGATCCAGGTGCCTGTTTCAAGTGCCGCCAGTCTGGTCACTGGGCGAGAGAATGTCCGAATCCACCGGTGTACGTGATGTTTTGAAGGCATCGTTTTATAATGCTGACGTGAGCTGGTGAATAGCGATGTAAACTGGCGGGATTTTCACAAGGAGGGCAATTTCCGGCGTCGACATGATCTCAGGCGCCCGCACCATGCAGGTGGTTATGAATATGGCTCCCCACGTTCACCCCCTGATTTTCGCTCTGAAAATTATGATGATGGTCGTTCTCGACACAAGGACTTACGCTACGAATCCCGACCTCCTCGTGATGCCCGTGAATATCGATCACCTCGTGATCCATTTCCGCCTGCACCACCTCGCGTACATCCTCGCGATGCCCGTGAATTTGATGATTATAGAACTTCCGGTGGTAGAGCTCCTTCTCCGCCTCCGGCTCATTCATTTGAACCTAGGCTGCCACCTCCTGATGAGCGCTTCTATGACTCACGTCCTTATGAATCTAGGCAGGCAAGCTATTACGGTACCGAATACGATCGACATCCACCTCCGACGGACTCTGCTTCTGGTAGTTATAGCTCTCGTTCGGCTCATGACTCTGCCCCTCCCCATTTAAGTGGCTATGGTTACGATAGAAGAGAAGCGGGTTATCCCCCCTCCCCCCCAGGAAGACGCTCGCCACCTTTCTTTGACAAGTGAGTTATCACTCCAAAAGCAGTTTCATCTTTCTAATCTTCATGCAGCCGAAGAGACCACGTTTACAACCCCCAGGATTACAGGGGGCGTCCAAATGCCTCCAGTGCACCTAATAATCGTTTTGAAGCTCCACGGTACGTTCATATATCTCACTTGTCAACCATAGTGGCTTATATCTATGCATCTCAGGAGACGTTCTATGTCACCTCCACCACGTTCAGGTGTTACCTCATATCGCAATGGGTTTGATCATGGTCCTGCTCCGTCCAGCAGCTATTCTCGGTCAGGACCTCCACCTCGATCAGAGATTGCGACCGACCCATACTATGAAAATACATATCATCACTCATATGCACCATCTGGGAGGGACATGGATAGACGCTTTTCCAGCAGTGGAGGGAGATATAACAGGATATAGTCATATAGCTAAGACTGTTAACTACCATGCAATAGAATGTTGCACCACTAAATGTCATGTGACCTGTGATTTAATCTCCGATCGTCGAATGTTTTCAACCAAAAGTCGTATCTTCACTACCAATCAACTGACGTGACCATATGTTGCCCGTCATTTCGGGGCTTTTTCGCAATGCAAACGGGGCATCACTGTCGTGTTTCGTTCAGGCAGATGCACCCGCCGAAAAATTGGCATCCACAAAGAAGCTATTAGTGGTTGGTTGAACAATTATGTATTTGATGTCTCCTTTCGAATTTTTCATCTGACCTATCTTCGCAGGAATCGGGTGCCGAGGTAGTTGAAGTCGTACACCACGCCCTCGTGATACTTGTGGACCCTGCTACACCAGGGTCAAAGCCACTTTTATCAGCGTTTGCAGACGATCCAAAACGTGCTATTGTGGATTTCAATTGGGTGCACGACTGTTTGCACCGACAGAAGTGTCTGGGACCTCAGGATAGCTGGGGTGGCCATAAATTACCCGTAACGGATGTAAATACATTCTTTGGGTACACACCACCAACAACCAACGCGCCAGCGCATCCAACCCAACTTCCTTCACACTACTCATCCGCTTCTCCACTACCATCATCGTCTCATACATTGGCGAATGATGTCGAGCGTAACCAAACAAATGTTCCTCACGGAAGTCATAGACAATCAGAGTATCAAGATTATGCTCAATCATCCATCAACCAGTCACCTCTTTACAAACAGTCTAATTCGCAGCCTGCAGCTGTACTTTCGTCACAAGTAAGAGCACCGTCTCCAACATTCTTACTGCGACCTATTGGAACTCCGGCACAAGCACCAAGTTCAAGCATGGTTCCTTCCGACGAACAAGCTGGGGATCTACCAACATCCACCTCCCCAAATTCTATTGATGAGCCGACACCCCCGCCCGTTCCGGACTCTAATTCATTTTCTGCCGTAGGTGTTCGCTACCGAGATAATGATAATCGGTTTATCATCGATTATTGTCGATGGTACGCGTCCCGCTATCCTGGGGATTCTATCAACAATGCGCTTGCTAAGATCGGCGAAAAGGTGCGTCCTGGCTGATATCATACTTTGAGTGGATGTTTATTGTCCCATTTCGATTTCAGATGCATTGGCACACTGTGGATTCTATCAAGGCGCATATGAGGAGGCAGACTGTTATATTTGGGGATTTAGGGGCACTCTTCAAACAAAGAGGCCCGCGACGCTCTTCATATAACGTTGTGGGTAATCAAAACCTACGTGTGGAGCAAGGTCCTGTCAAAGCACTCGACCCTTTGTTGGCCGCCGCTTATCAGGACGAAGATGGCCCGCCTCCTCCCCCGACAAAGATTGTTAAGCACCCCTCGAAAGGAAATGCGTTCACCCCCGAAGATGACATATTCTTAGCCAGTAAGAGATCATCTTACCATCAGAGTTAAGCCCTAATTTCTTGCTTCATTCAGAGTTTTTCAATTGGTACATATCCAAACGGCCTGATGCAACTAGATATGCTGTTTTTCGCGCCATGAATCAACAGGTAACCCACGTCTTTTCTTACTCCTCGGCTTTGACCGCTTAATTCATTTCCAGGCTCCGCACCATCCCTTGGTGTCATGGCAAGCCCATTTTGTCAAAAACATGGCTCAATTCAGAGCATCCATACCCTCCTTGGAATACCTATATCCGCTAAGTGCAGAAGAAAGTGGGGAAACTGTGGTGAACGTAGAATCCAATTCCGAACCCTTACGGAGCCGAAAGAGAACAGTGGTTACCGAAACGCCATCCGTCGACGACGATGAACTGGATGATGAGGCATACGAGCCGCATCCCGATGCCCATTCTCCTTCCTCTACGAAGAAGCCTCGCAAGAAGCCGAAGGCCTTGACGTCAGAAGAAAGGCAGGCGTTGATACAGCACCTGGCTGACTGTCCGTGGATTTGGACTAAAATCAATCCAGACCCAAAATGGGACGGAGAAACTCAGTCCGCATTGGCGACATGGAAACTCTTTGAAAACAAAGTATGCACTTATTGTTTTAGCTCTATTTACGTCACTCAATGCGCTGTCATGTAGAATCCAGAGAGATCCCTCCAGTCGTGGAGAGAATTTCATCGCCGATATGCAGATCAACTTGAACGAGAAGCACACATCTTGCGACGGCGGCATCTAGGTTTGGAGACTAATATTGATCAGGGACCTGTTGGTCGAGCGGCTAGTTATATCACTGAGGCTTCTAGGGTAGAGCCTTCGCCTTCTAACTCTGATGGTATGGCACCGAGTGTCTCCTTATTGCCGGCGGAAGGCACGGCTAGTCCACAACAGGAAGCTCCCGTCGTTATCTCCAAGCACGAGGACGCATGAGGTATCATTTTCTTGTATCTGTCTTGGTTTTACTCCTTTCTTTCTTTATCGTTCTGGTTAATCCCTAGTAGGTGATGAACCCATGTTCATCACATCATGTCTCGATTGTGTTTGGTAGACACCTATATTCATGTCATGCCTAATGTGGGAATAGCGATGCTATCGCGTTCTATGTCTTACAAACGTCATATTGTCTACTCGATTTCCTCGATCGTAATATCTCCTGCTATTTACCACCGAGCAATGTCCGCCTCAGCCTCTCCAAATAGGCTGGTCTTCTTTATCTCGAATCCCGTCGTCGAGGATGCTAGACGCCCTTCGTAGAGCCGCGGTAACCTTTCCCTGAGAAATTGAAGTACATGATGGTTAATCAACTCAAACTCGAGAAGAAAACCATCATGCCCGTCTGGGCTAGGGATGGTCACCAAGGATGCGTCCGGGATGTGTGCAGCGATCTCCTGTTGTTCCGATGGGGTGAAAAGCCCATCGGTCTGTATGGATATCACGAGGGCCCCGCGAGGAAGTGTCGCGAGAACCGCAGCCACATCACCTAAACCGGGTTCGCTACGATCATCCTGAACAAATGGGTTGCCGCGAGAGCGATGCCAGCCAACATCGTGAGTATCCATTTTACGAGTGATATGGATATAACAATTTGCATCAAAGCGCGATGTGAACTTGTCGCCTTGATATCGCAAGTATGATTGGGCGCAGAATATCTTGGGTTTGGGGCATCCCTCCTCCGCATTTTCAGCTTCAGGGTCGCGTGGTTTTGGAGATGTGCGTCTAACAGAAGCAGAATTGCCGTCATTATGGAGAGTGAAGGCTTGAAGAGAGTAAGGTGGCGATGAAGGTGGAGTAATCATTGTAGAGTCAGCTTTATGAGGAGTGATCTGCGGCCTCCGTCCGAACCGATTCTCGAATGAATCCCGCGAGCGGTAGGTGAGCAGTGCAGCCATTCTTGCTGCAGCCAATCCACTCTTAGGTTGGGCGGTGATAGGATCGTAGTACCCATCGCAATACGCTGGATCACTGTATATACTTTGACGTTGAGCCTCTCCCCAGCTGATGCACCAGGCACTATGACGCGCTGACGTTGCAATTGGGATGATGTTGCGTACGTATCCTGGCTCCGTGCAAAGAGGCCATTCGAGAACGGCCATTCCTCCCATAGATCCGCCAATGACGACCGCGATGGAAGAGACACCCAGGTGGTCCAACACTTGCTTGTGCAATCTAGCGAGATGTTTTAATTCACGATAGATGCTAAACGAATGACCCCTGCTCACCTGACATCATCTCTTATAGTTGTGAGTGGAAACTCGGGACCGTAACGGCATTGGGTTTCCGGATTTATTGTAAGTGGAGATGCTGTGCCATACGGGGATCCCATAACGTTCAAGCATATGATAAAGAACCGCGTCATGTCAAAAGCTTTCCCTGGGCCCATTAACGGACCCCACCTAATGTCGTAAACCATCGTTAGCTTAAACGCTGAGGGATTGGTGAAAGCCCAACTCACCAGTCTTCTACGTCTGCGCTGCCAGTGAAGGCATGGCAAATTATCATTACATTATCATGGGCATCATTCAGTTTTCCCCATGTTTTATATGCAACTGGTACGTCGTATAGTACGACCCCTGATTCAAGCTTGAAGGTTGGCACCTGATATATTTTTTGGGAGTCAATCAACGCTTCGAAGCGAGTAGAAAGTCCTGGAACATTTCAAAGTCAGCAAAATCCAGAAGGCGAGGAATAACAGGCTAGGAAAAACCTTGGTTGTTCATATTATTAGAATAGGATGCGATTTATTACAGAGAATGGGGATGATTCTCGATTTATAAGCTTTGACGCAAAGCACGCCATCCAGCACGCCATCGGGGCAGTGAAAGAGGTAATGAGGAAATCGGTCCTAACGGTGTGAAATTCCGGTCCCGTTCAAACAACGCCATGCCCTTTGCTGAGCCCGAACACGACTATCTACCACCCAAATGGCGAATCCCAATTTCCTTGACGTAAGAAACTTTTTATCGGCGTTCTAGGTCGAATGCTTACCATTGATGTATTTTAGCGCGCCATTGAAATAGTTCAGAAGGCAATCGATGAGGATGTGAACCAAAATTATGCAGAGGCGTACAGACAGTACCAAAACTCCCTGGATTACTTTATGATGGCGCTTAAATGTGAGATTGAGATGATGCAACCACTTTTAATGGCACAGCATTAGGGAATAACATGGCGCTTGACAAATGACCCTCAGATGAAAAGAATGAAAACTTGAAAGGCCTCATCCGCTCCAAAGTTAATGAATACCTTGGTAGAGCCGAGAAGCTCAAGGAGCACCTGTCTTCCCAAGAAGAAAAACGGGCTAGAAATGCTATTGGGGCAAATGGGAAAGAAACTAGCGGGAGTGGGGGCTCTGGGAAAAGGTGTGCCCCCATCCAACCACATGGTTCTATATGATACTTACAGCTTAAAAATCGGTCAGGAAGGATGCAGATGATGAAGATCAAGATCCAGAAGTGAAGAAACTTCGAGCAGGCCTCTCAAGCGCAATCCTGTCAGAACGTCCGAATGTTAAATGGGATGATGTCGCAGGTCTCGAAGGAGCAAAAGAGTCTCTTAAAGAAGCGGTCATTCTGCCAATAAAGTTTCCTCATCTTTTTACGGGAAAGCGGACACCTTGGCGTGGCATTCTATTATATGGACCTCCTGGCACCGGAAAGAGCTATCTGGCAAAGGCAGTTGCTACCGAGGCGAAAAGTACTTTCTTCAGTGTGAGCTCCAGCGATCTTGTAAGCAAGTGGATGGGAGAATCCGAGCGGTATGTCCGGCATTATTTGCGCATTGTACAACTCGTTTATCTGTTCGATCTATTCCTTAGCCTGGTCAAGCAACTCTTTACGATGGCACGTGAATCGAAGCCTGCTATAATTTTTATTGATGAAGTAGACTCGCTTTGTGGAACAAGAGGAGAAGGTGAATCGGAGGCGTCCCGGCGTATCAAGACCGAACTACTTGTTCAGATGAATGGTGTTGGGAACGAGAATGATGGTATACTGGTTTTAGGGGCTACTAACATTCCGTGGCAGCTCGATAACGCCATCAAGAGACGGTAAGATTACACGACCACTTTGATACATTGCCGCTCAGCTTTTCTTGCTTTCAGATTTGAGAAACGTATTTACATCCCATTACCGGGTCCTGAAGCACGCAAACGGATGTTTGAGTTACATATTGGCAACACGCCTTGCGAGCTCTCTCCACAAGATTATCGACTTCTGGCGCAAAAAACCGAAGGATATTCCGGATCTGATATTGCCATTGTCGTTCGCGACGCTCTCATGCAACCAGTCCGCAAAGTCCTAGCCGCCACACACTTTAAGAAGGTTTCGACCCCATCTGTAGAAGATCCCACCATAATTGTGACCAAGTTCACTCCTTGTTCCCCCGGAGACCCAGATGCAATCGAGAAGAGTTGGACAGATGTCGAGCGCGATGAACTTCAAGAACCAACCTTGTCCCTCAACGACTTTATCCGCGCGATCAGCATTGTTCGGCCAACAGTAACCGAAGACGACATCAGACGACATGTGGACTGGACGCAAGATTCTGGCGCAGATGGGGCTTAGGATCCATCGTCCCCAATGATATTACATGATGGCCAAGTGTCTACTCTCCTTTTGCCAAATCTGTAACTATATTCATCTGGGTGACTCTTAACATAAAATATGTTTTAACTGTCAATGGAGACAATCCCATAACTATTATAGTGATTATATCAATGGATGATTGATTGATACCAAGCATATCTTGTCGTTAAGTACAATACCTAAGAGAGACGCTCCAAATTGACCGTACAGCAGCAGGTCGGCATTATCATGACATAATTAAAACCTCCTTGAACCTGCTCCGACCAAACCTTCTATGGAATGCGTCTCCAAGTCATGGCGTGCCTTGAGAATCTGGGCATGCATGTCTTTCATGGCATTGCCAAGCTTGACTCCGAACCTACTGAGGATATCTCTTTGCCATGAATCATACTTGGCGTTGACACGAGCCTGGACTTGTTCGTAGTCAATAATGCATACCCCAAATGATCGCTGCGTGTCGGAGTTGTCGAAAGTCGATCGAGTTTTCTTGATTTCAGTCAACAGTTGTTGCCAGTTTGCTAAGGAGTCTCCCAGTCGATTGAAGACATATTCCGCTTCAAGGTCCCACAGAGATTGGAATTGAAGCCACTTGGCGACATAATCCTTCACTTGCTGCACCTTACTCTCAATTAGAGCAAACGGTCTTTCCAGCGTCCCTGGGTTGAAACGGGTAAGCTAGATAATGACAGCTTAGCAAGTTTCATATTTCATTTATTGACGTCTTACCAGAGAGGAGTATGTTGGCTCGTCTATAGCGTTCCCACGCATTTGGAGTCCAATCTCGTATCGGGAACTCTGTATTCGACGCAGTCGGCACACCACACCTTCGAGTGAGCGGTTCAATCAGCCAATTTATTGAGTGATCAAATAGGAATGAAATTTCATACCCAGCCACTCGTGTAGTTGCCGTATCCATGTTTCTCTAGCATACTCGATTGGAGGATCAAGAAAGATCACTTGATTTTGAATGCGGATTTCATGGACTATCGGCGCCAATGCTACTTGTCCATCGATTATCTGCAATGAAGAATAATTAGTAAAAAACCATATCTGTTGGTGCACAAGTCACTTGCCCGGTCTTCCTTATTTCGCTTGTCACCCCGGCGTTTGTTGTGGGTGTCCCGTAGTATTACTACATCTCTTCGTCCATCTCCTTCCTCGATGCGGTCAAAGTCGGTACACCAGAGCTGGATAATGTTCGTAAGACGAGCTAAAAGTATGACCTCTATCCGTTGATCAAGCTCGGACACCCATTGCTCTAGATTGGTGTAACCCTCCAAGTTCAGTCGGTCGACCTTCAAGGACACACAATCTCGATTAGCAAGTATCATGTATGTGCAATCGTTTGACCTACTGCAGCCTGTATTTTCGAAATAAGCTCAGAGAAGGCATCGGCTGAAAAGGGACAGCTTGATAACTCGTCGACGAATCGCATGATCTCCTTGTATGAGTCTATCAATGCGTTTGTTTTGTCCTACCAGGAAGTAATGTAAGTGAGGTGTTAAACGATCTGCGGGAGACAAGAAGCCACCTGAAGTACTGATATTGTACCAGCAAACTCTCGTACATAGGCGATGTGTTTGTTTTCGCGACCATCAAGGCCTCCGGATGCCAAATATCGATGAGCGTCATATGCGTTGACGAAGAAATCCCATTTGAGGGACATTCCTAACCAATATGGGAAATTTCAGCAACTTGAGAGGTATTACAATGAAGATCACCTAACCTCGCGTTATCATCTTTTGAGCATTGATCCGGTACTCTGCAACCAACATTTCTATGCCCTTGTTGCGATCGATGAGATCCAATGTTTGATCATAAGTACGCACAGTCTCCATCAGGCTGACGGCGTGAGGATAGACACGCTTGGCTTCCTTTGCCATGTTCGACACAGCATGAGGTACTTGAAAGTTTAGCCACAGTAGATTCCTGGTCTCCTTGAAAAGCGTGATCGTTTGGGGATCAAAATTGACTGCCAACACGAAGGTACCAGCTGGATTGGATCCACCAACACCGCCTCTGACTCTCATGATCTCGAACAACCTCCCATTCACGCCCATGTCTCGCCGGTTGATGTCATGCAGCCAAGCATCAAAAACAGGCTTAGTATCCAACTTCTTCCTGAAAGAAGCGGATTCAGCTTGAAGTTTCTGACCCTCAGCATATAGCTCCCATCCTTTGCCTAGGACATCCTCTACTCGTTTCATGTACGTAGAAAGCTGCCGCTCAATCTGACGGGCCCAAATGATAGCACCCGCTATGGGTGGGAGATCTCTCATCTGCGACATATGATACGCTTCTGAGTGTCGATATTGTGTTTTGAACTATGACCCGAATTGAATTTTAGTGTGTACTCAGCAAAAAAAAGTGATACTGACTTTGTCATGAAGCCGTTTGATGTCCTCCTTGACCGAATCGATAAGCTGTGTCTGATATTCCTGAATCGCACCTCGGATCTATCACAGCAGAGAATGTGAATTTCAATCGAACTGTGAGATGTCATCAGCACCCTTACTTTGGGTCTCACGAAGAGTCCGTTGAACTTCGAGAAAACTCTAAACATTTCATTCGCGTTCCTTGCGGTGCCCAAGCGGTCTCTTAGCCGCGAGATGATCTGATTTTCGACGCGCGCGACACGTTCGTTATACGCATTTTCAGCCGTGACCCAGATCTCCGTTCCCTCTACAAGAGGCACAAAGATTCAATATTTAAGATTGAATCGAGTAAAATATACGCACCGACCGAAACATCCAGGACATCTATACTCTTGATGATCTCATATGCCTCTTTGACTTCCTCCTCCATATCCATTCCACCAACCTCCTTACCAACTCCTCCAAGACCCCTCGTTGGACCTGTCATCAGAGCCAGTTGCTCATGTTGCTTTCTCCAGTCCCTGAGGTAGCTTGTTCTTTCCATGAGCTTGGCATGTGCGGGTTGAACTTTGATAGGTATAAACTTCTCCGATCGGCGACGAGTAACTTCCCGAGCAACGTTGGTGAACTCTTTGATGAGGTCGTCCCAGGTTCTGAAGATGTTCTGGGTTTGACCCAACAAACGATCAAAGGTTTCGTAAGGAGTGTATGTTAAACGATGGCTGGTGAGAACGCGGAGGAGTTGATCATTAAAATCCTTTGAAATCGCCTCCACAAGAGGAAGAGCGCGACGGATAGGATAAGGTGAGAGCTTGAGTTTCTTGTTGATATGACCGAATATGAGATGTAAGGATTCTTGGATCTTGTCGAGATCTGTAGCAGACAGAAGCTCGTTCAAAGGGAAGTCTTTCATGAGTTGGTTATATTTGTGCACCAAATCTTGAGCTTCCTTCACACCCGTGTCGGCAATAAACGATACTGTCGCATGGAATCTCTTGGCATTCCGTAGACAATCCAGAACCATGATGACAGCGTCAGAACGGAGTTGCGCGTCAATGCCCTCCAGCGCACGTTCTAGACTAAGCCAGAAGTTGATTTCTTGGGAAGCTGTACCAGAAGAAACATCTCTTGAGAGCTTTGTCACCGCTTGTATAGATTTTATCCATATGTTGACGTGACTTTGGAGTGCATTAAGGAAAGAACTGTCGTTGAGTAAGTTGGGCGGGATATGAGCAATAGACGGACGGACGCCTTGCGAACGGGCCTAAAAATCAGATTAGACACTGCATGCATGACCGATCGGGATAAGTAACATACGAGGTCAACTGCTCGTTTAATGTGCGGATGTATGACAAGGTCTGTATCTGGGATTTCAACGTTTTGCTGGAGATGGAGAAGTGAAAGTTCCAGTTCAGCAAATTTGCGCTTTGTCATGGGAATACCTTGACAATATCGGAGTATAGTCAGACCACTCAGCTCTGAAAAAGTAGGAATGACATGACTGACCCATCTTGGGATCACCATCCTTTCCACCACCACGAGCACCGACAAAGGCATCAAACCAGGGCTTCACAGCTTGACTAACCAAAGCGTGCAGACCTTCATAGGGTGTTTCTTCTCCACCAAAGAGATTCAGGATGTGAAGTTGAGCGGCGAGGGGTAGGACACAATCGAGCACTGGAGTGCGCTTGATGAGGGCAACGGTGGCAACGTGAGAAGAAGAGTAAACGAGGTGAGTGGTAAGGGTATATATGAAAGTTGGTGGGCCGTCATCTGCAGAGTAAAGATGGTCAGAGACGAAATGCAGCTGAAAGGGAGGAGAACATACCATCCACGTCTGTCTTGACTTTTTGGACATAAAGGACAGTGCCACCCTCTGCTGCAAAGCGAAGGACTCTTTCGTCGAAATCAGTGTCGAAGAGAGAATCTTCAATCTCTTGTTGTGAAGCAGCTAGTAGTGGTGGAAGAAGGGTGAGGAGGTAGTTCCTGAAGAGCCCTAAATCAAATGATGAGCCTTGAGGAGATGATGCTCCATTTAAATCCGCGCCAATTTGATGAGAATAGCCATTGCCATTCTCGGCCAATGGTGTAGCAATGCTCGTCATCGAAGGTTGCAATCGGTGAAACGCGTCGTTTGTTCAAAGTCCGGTCTACATCTAAATAAATCTACCCAACAACCCTCATTCACCCCACTCAGTCGTCTCAATCATGTCAGGCAAGCAACAAAGGGTGATGGTACAACCCATCGTGAGTCTCATTAGTCCAATGCTCACTCTCCTACTAATATTCCACAAAAGAACGTAATTTTCAAAAACCTTCAACAAGTAATCCTCTTGCAATCCTTGTCAAGATCATTTCACTGATCACCTATCCTCATTAGCGCACTAGAGTAGTGATATGGTTGTACGACAATGTGGACTTGAGGATTTCCGGCAGAATTACAGTGTGTCACACCATCTCTGTTCTTCTCTCTCCTCCTAACACCGTCTTCGACACCGTCTTACGCAGGGCTTTGATGAGTTCATGAATGTGGTATTGGATGACGCCGAAGAGATTTATTCGGGAAAGGCTGCGGCTGCAGGAAAATCGAATCGCTCCATTGGTATCAATCATTCCATTCCTGGTTACAGACGTGATACTGACCACGTAAAAACTTCGCCGTTAGGTCGCATACTCCTCAAAGGGGACAACATAACTCTGATTCAACCAGCAACGTGATAAAACAGAGGGAGTCATGCCTTTGAGTGTCATGTACACCTGGGGGAAGCGTACCACGCATCGCTAGCAGCTATCGTGGTCTTGTTAATCCCGAGTGAATATAATAACTCAGTTAAATCTCTTTGTGGAAATCTGTTGCAAAACCGGCGAGTTTCTGCCTCCCGCCTCTTCACGACAGCATATGAGTAAGCGGCGGACCGAAGGTGGTCCGCCCATTCCGGCCCGGAGCAACAAAAAGTGTCAATTCACTTGCCTGGAGCAATCCGGAGGCGGGGGAGTATATAAGTCAGCGATCGAGGCAGTTGTCAGACTCAATTCTACCTCCACTCTTCTTCCATCCATAGAGGCAAGTCCCTCTACTGACCTCCATAGCGTTCAACACTCAGAAGGCATACAGAACTACAGTAAAATGTCAGAAACCGTCTTTAAAGGATATGCAGTCAAGGACGGCTCAAAATGGGTATGTTCTTAGCAGTGAGATGTGACACGTATGCTTAGCCTATTTCGGTAGGATGAATTTGAAGTCATGGAGTATCAGCCTAAAAACTGGGAGGTGGGCAGGCTACAGAACAAAGGACCGTCTTCACAAGCCCTGACTGCTTTCACACTTCTGTAGGAAACTGACGTGGAGATTGCCATTACGCACTGTGGTGTCTGTGGCTCGGATGTCCACACAATAAATGGCGGATGGGGCGGGGCTCCATATCCCCTCGTAGTAGGGTGAGTCTTGATGAATAGTAATCTCTACCCTATCCCTATGAGCTAATCCTCGGTATGCCTATAGACATGAGATTGTGGGAAAAGTAATTCGAGTCGGTTCACAGGTCAAAGACATAAAAGGTTAATACATTATGCATTTCCTGCTCTGTGCTGTTGCTGAACATAACCACAGTTGGCGATCGAGTTGGTGTTGGAGCTCAAATTTCTGCTTGCTATGACTGTCGCGCGTGCAACTCCAATAACGAGAACTATTGCCCCAAGCAGACTGATACCTACGTAGGTTTTTGCCCGCCTTGGATATCGTCGTGTAGATGACGATTTCACAATTCCCTCGCCCCAAACAGGGCCACTTTTATCCAGACGGTATCAAGACCATGGGTGGTTATTCCACAGCTATTCGTGCCAATCATCGGTTTGTCTTTCCTATCCCGGACGGAGTAGAGTCTCGACATGTGAGTAACAAACGTTAAGGGACTAGTTGTAATACTGAATCACATCCTTCAGGCTGCATCGATGCTCTGCGCTGGACTCACCGTGTATTCTCCTCTGTCAAGGAACGGCTGCGGACCCGGCAAAAAGGTGGCCATCATTGGAATTGGTGGATTGGTGGGTGATGCTGTCGGTGGACATGAAATTGGCCTCTAACGTGACTCTCAGGGACACTATGCCATCTTGTTCGCCAAGGCGCTTGGTGCAGAAGTCACTGCGTTCACTCAGAGTGACCGCAAAGTCAAGGATATCGAGGCATTAGGGGCTGACCACATTGTGATTACGGGCAATGATGCCGTGAGTAGTTAAGATATTCCTCATGCTCATCGCTTATGAATGATCTTGGTAACCTTTAGAATTTCCATAAACCCTACGATCGTCAATTCGACATCATCGTTTGCACACGCGATTCATCTCGAGACATGCCACTCGCCGAGTATCTGTCTATGCTTTGGGTCAACGGCAAGTTTATCGTTGCTGGACTGCCTGATGATCCTTTGCCACCCATTAGCGCTTTCGCATTGCTACCCAATGGGGCTAATCTGGTATGTCACACTTACAGATTCATCTATGCGAGTGACGACATTTGACAATGTGTTACCACTCAGGGTGGTTCTCACATCGGCAGCAAAGTAGAAGCCTTGGCAATGTTGCAGCTCGCCGCTGAGAAGGGTATCAAGCCATGGATAGAGGAGCTGCCCATGAAAGATGTTGGCAAAGCCATACGCGGAGTGTTTCAGAACAAAGCGCGCTATCGCTATGTTCTCACCCAAGACTTGGTGTAATTTTGGTCGTACATGCTGTAACCAATTGTATGCTTCTAGCATAACTGTGCTGATTCTTGTCAAAGAATGAAAAATTATAGATTTTCCCACTCATGCAAACTGGACGAATTTGTGTAGATTGGCTAAGGATTTAGGGTATAAGAAAAATGGGCCAGTTGTGGTGTGCAGCAAGTCAACATTGAGCAGACTCTCCGCGAAAGGAATAACTTTAAAAGGAGAACAAAAACAATCCAGGAAACAACACGAAGGGTCGTAAAGGTACTAAGAAGCCATAATCGACCACGTCAATTATAGCAAGCATATAGACGACCAACCAAAAAGATTGGTAACAACAATACTTCATCTAAAGAACCACCCATGCACCCAGGGCCATGACGGACATCAGCCCTTGGAGTCCGGGGATGTCCAATGCGACACCACTGGAAGTAGAGGAACCAGTGCTAGAGGCGGAGTTGACAACGGAGAGGAAACCATCTCCACATACTTCTGCCACCTTTGCATATAGCTCAGGTTCATCTCCGAGGACTAGGCTGTTACTAATACCGCATGCGTGGATAACTCGCCTCTGCCAAGTAGCCCAAACCCCAAGAACCTTTTGAGTGCACGGTGTGCAAAGCTCTGCGGCATCCGTCGATGGATTGAGGCGGAGGAATGGCATTCCACTGCTCTTCCAGCTGGCGAAATCTGGTTGCTGCACCATTTGACGAGCAGAGAGGCCGTGAACGGAACGTGCTTTGTTCGAGGTGGTCTTCACCAGGCAGTACTGCTGTGTACTTGGGTCCTTTGAAGTAATGGCACCGCGAAGGGGGTTAATGATGTAGAATGCGTCATAGAGTTTCTTGACGTCGGTGTTTGGAGAAGAACCGTTGAGCTCCTCTTTGCATTCGTCCCCAAACGAGGTAAGGTAACCACGAATCAGGGTATCAGAGGCACCAGATTTACTGAGAGTATCAAGAGTGGAAACCAGGTTGGATGAACCTCCAGCTGTAACCGAGACGAGGGAAGCAATGTAGGAGGCGACCTCAGAATCTGAGTTGAGTTTATTGAGGAACGTCTTGCAGCGTTGAGAGATACCATCGGGAATGACGGTATTTACTGTCCCCTGGGTGTTCGACTGGCCGGAAGGCGTGGAGGAGCTCGCTGCAGCACCCGTATTGGTGGACTGTTTTTCAACAGAACAAAGGGATCAGTCAGAATTGAGAGACAACGCACAAAAGAGAACAAAAAACTCACAGAACGGGTGCCAGTACGAGTATTCGAGGCTGGAAGCGAGGATTCAGCAGGGGATGAAGTAGCAGCAGGAGTGCTGGCTGCTTCGACAGAGCTGGTCTGAGTTTCTGAGGATGATTGTGCGATCACTGAGGATGCAAGTAAGAGAGTGAATGACAGAGTGAGTTTCATATCGACGTAGTCAACGAATGTCTGTTATAAAAACGAATGAAAGACGACTGAGACAGCGTCGAGCAGTGAAGGAAGAAGGGTGAGGGCGAAAGAAAAGATGGTTGTCAGCGGTGTTTTAATATCCCCACAAGCTACAAACATAAACTCTCCCACGTCGAATTCTCCACATTATTATGTCACATTAAATTTGGGACCACTCTCCATCAACTCTCATGGTCAAATTCTTCAGTCAGTCTTATAAATACGAGTCAGTACATGAATCCTGTGGAGACATGAATGTACTGATAATCTTCTCGTTCTAGTGATGCATGGCAAACAGTCACTTTGGCATTCTTCCTTAGATATCCAAATCCTTACGCAGCCCATGTACTTTCCTGTGATGTTATCTCTCGTGTCGTCACCGAGAATGGGACTCTCCGTACAACTCGCTTGATCTCTAAAACCGGTCCAGTACCTGCTTGGTTCCCAAAGAGCTTTCTTAATCGTGCCGAGACTTGGGTGATCGAAGAAAGCGAAGTGGATCCAGAAGGAAGGATCGTCAACTGTCGTACATCAAATCTCGACCACGTTAAAGTCATGCAAGTTCAAGAAGACGTGGTCCTGAAAGCAAGTGATGATGGGTCAGTTGACATCTTAGAACCGTTGTGCTATTTGGGCTCACCCTCCACCCCAAACCGTACCTTTAGATCAACTGTCCAAAAGACTACTGCCAGTATAGTTTCCAATTTTGGATGGGGCTTGACAAAGAAGATTGAAAAGTATGGGATTAGTAAATTCAAGGCGAATCTTGAGAGAGTAAGCAGTTTCGTTCGGTTCCGAGTCTCTCACGATCATAACATTTGCCCTTCCTTCTTAGTCTCGTGCTGGGATATCTGTCGTACTTTCTGCATTAAGAGAATCGCGACAGCGGTTTGAGTATCACACAGCGCCTCTTGGGGTTGCCTTGACCCACCCATCGATCCTTGAAGCACAGCAGAGATATGAGCAACATTCCGCTTCAAACCATTTGCTCGATGCAGATAGCTTTGATCGCGAGAGCGATTCAAATGGGGAGCCTGTGCATACCTCGAAAACAGAAAAGCCGTCGTTGCCGACAGGCAATGATTCCAGATATTACAGCTTCTGGAGTAGATGGCTTCGGGGATTGCCCCCTCGCTCTGGCTTTTAGCCATCAACAATCATCAATGCCCTACACCCCACCATTGGACCCTACCACATCCAATGATTTCAAAAAATCGATTTTTCTATATTTCATGCCATCAGATGTCTCGATTTTTATTCCACTGACCACTCACCAAGTTGTTGCATTATTCCTCTTGTGTAATAGTATCATCGATTTTGAATCTTCTTCTTTACTTATCACTTCCCGACTCGATACGTTTGCTGGTATTTCTATTGTCAGATCGCGTAAAAGGAATCAATTACATTAATCTGACTTAGTCCACCATGCGGGCGACTTCCTGCATAAACCGACCAAATGGCTCGTATCGCCGTGTGAGGATACGTGCTCGACAATATGATGGAGTTCTTGACCGATGATAAACCGAACTGCGTCGCGTGATCAAGAAAGTCTTTGATAGGCAATAATTATAGGAAGTAGATAGGATAGGGTAGGGAGTCGAACACTGGCGAATAATTGAAGCGGGCTCATTTGCTCGGCACAGAAGATGTGCTGATTGGTATAACCATCAAACGTTCACTCCGATCTGCGTTCTCATTCTGTTATGGTCTTATTTCTCATGGATGTCCTTTGAAAATCATGGATCTGATTTAACGTTGTGATACATGAGCGTACCTCGGGATATATGTTCCGCCTCTTGCCCGGATTGGTTGCTTCTCCGGGCCATCTATACGCCAAGATACCCAATGATGTGATTTTATCCCCTTGGGCAAAATCCTATCACTTCATGGACCATCTTTGTATAAGACATGTGTCCTATGCCATTCCATCGGTATCTCATCCTCCGGTCCGCAGTGGCCGACCATATCCACCAGTGACAGAGATTAAAACTCGCCTCCTCCCAGCTGCAGAAGATGCAGTTTCACCCCTTCTGTGATTTTGTCTTATAGCCTCAACAGACCATACGTTCGAAATGCCGGGTGGAACTGCTATGATTGGGTCGGGTTCAATCTGGGATGCTTTGCCACCACGTCGCCTAGCATTCCCATTTGCCCTTGTCACCAGTGTAAGCTCAACTTATCTGTCATTAATTCGTAGCTAACTATCAGCTGGTTTACTTTAACCAAGTTATTCTTTTTATGGGGCTTTGCTTACGGATTATTAGACGTTTTAAATGCGCACTTTCAAAAGGTCCTGGGTATCACCAAGCTCCAGTCTACCGGACTACAGGTGGCTTACTTGTATCTTGAATTTCTTTATCTTCGAAGATGCGGTTCTCATTCTTGATGCGTCTTTCAGTGGTATCGGCTACTTCTTTTTCTCGCCAATCGCAGGAGAGGTTTTACGACGTAAGGGATACAAGTTCACGATTCTAATGGGACTTGCTTGTAAGTCCAATTGTTGAAACCATGGAACAAGCTGAACCTCAGTGTTATCGAGTAGTTTACTCTACAGGCGCTATCTTTTTCTGGCCGTGTGCGAAATTCAGCAGCAATGGCAAGCACTCGGCGGTTTTTGGCGGATTTGTTGTCTGCACGGCGGTAATGTAAGTCGTCGAACTGATTTGAATCGTCCTTGACATTGACTCTCACATATCCTCAGTGCATGTGGACTCGCTTCGCTCGAGACTGCTGCTAATAGCTATATCACTGTCTTACCAGGATGCAAGCCCGAGGGTGCAGCGTTCCGTTTACAGTTTTCCCAATCTTTCAACGGTATTGCCTCCTTTGGTAGGTTCATCACTTTTCAACCTGACATAAAGCGGCTTTGCTGATAAGTTTCATTGAGCCGGCCCCTTCATTGCATCCAAATACTTCTTCCAAGGCGAAAACCAAAATAATCTCAACAATGTCCAATGGGTGTACTTGGCGGTAGCATGTAAGATAGCGGTTGAAAGATAGCAAACTGATTGCTTACGAGTCGTCACTGAAGGTCTTGGTGTTTCGGTTGCACTATTAGTGGCATTCGTCCAGCTCCCTGAGATGTCAGAAGCCGAGCTGTCCGAACAAGCAGCCACCACAGCGACGTCCTCTGGTCATGCTGACAGGTCTACCCAGCCTCTTTATAAGCAGT
Organism: Tulasnella sp. 418; assembly: GCA_019632295.1. Classification (NCBI taxonomy): domain Eukaryota; kingdom Fungi; phylum Basidiomycota; class Agaricomycetes; order Cantharellales; family Tulasnellaceae; genus Tulasnella; species Tulasnella sp. 418. The sequence continues at coordinate 15,086 of WSTZ01000001.1, read as the reverse complement.
ACAGACTTATATTTGGCTTTATTGCACAGTTTTGTTATGTCGGGTGAGAGACTTCATTCACTATCTTCTGCAAGTAGTTTCTGATTTGCACTGCCACACACCAAAGTGCGCAGGTAAACGTCGCTACGTTCTTCATTAATTATGTCACAGAGACTGTGCACTGGGAAAGCCATATCGCATCAAACTTCTTATCATACTCAGTCAGCCAGTTTGGTTTCTTGTGCAATGTGACAGATCCCTGACATCCTCTGGCTTGATAGCTGATCATGTTTACTGTATCGCGGTTTGTTGGAACGGCAGTACTCAGCAAAGTCAATGCAGAGCTTGTTGTGGCAATATGGGCGAGCTTATGTGCTCTTTGCGCAATCTTGGCCGCTACTCTCAAGGCGAAGTCTGGTCTGGCGTTTCTAATGCTGATATTCTTTTGGGAGGCCCCTCTGTTTCCTTGTGAGTGAATTGAAAATAGTAGACATGCTCTTGCTTACTACATCCTGCGCCAGGTATCTACGTGATCTCAACAACAAAGATGGGACAGCACACACGTCGTGCAAGCGCAATCTTGATATCTGCAGTCGGTGGAGGTGCAGTCTTTCCCCCTATTCAAGGGGCCATAGCGGATAGGTAAATATTTGATGTAGCTAATCTCGATTGTGATCACTCACGTATTTTTAGATACGGGAGTCGTCGCAGTTACGGGCTAGTGGCTCCAGCCTTCGCCTATGTTGCCTTTTATGGTCTCTTCGTATGTCCAATTTTTTAGTTATTCGATTTCTTCGTCTGATAGTTGTGCAGCTGTGGATCCATCATGGAGCTGATTGGCGTCGGGAAGCAAATATGGTTGACTCTTCGGATATCAGTTCCGAGAAGGATGCCAACGACGAAAAGCTCGCGTACGAGAAACAGCCTTAGTGCGATTCTAGACATCTGCTACTATACTTTCTTTGCATTGCATTATGAATTCACTCGTTCCTTCAGCATATTTGTATTCAAGGCTCTACAATACCAAATTTCAATGAGATGCGGAATGGTGCTGCAGGATATGGAATACATAATGGCTCCGAAGCAAAAAGAGAACTGCGTTCATCAAAATCGTGTTCACATGCGCTGATCGAGCCGAGTGTTTGGTTTCTAGAAACGAGAATATAGAAATCCGGATTATTCGTCTCTTATCTTCTCTAATCATTCGCATCACCGAACATAATCGATGCATATTAAAGTACGATGCTGACCATGACAGATGTCCAAACCTTTCGCCGACTGAAAATACTAAACCCATCCCATAAAATACATGTTTACTAGGATCACTTTTGGGGACCATATGGAATAGCGTTTGAGGTGCTCGTAATAGTGATCATCTCCCAGGTTTGCGTGATACAAGGGAAAGCTTTAGGACACAAGTCTCCAGATGCCAATGATTCAGTTGCAATAGGAGTGATTTTTGCTCTGCAATTAACATAAGCCATCAAAACTTTATATCACCAGGCAGGGTTCCCTTCAGAGAGCGTCAATCAATTCCCCCCCTTCTTTGCCTTCTTTTTCACGACCTTGTATGCCCATTCAGATTGAGCCTGCTTGGGCTGGGTTTTCACAACTAGAAAGAAGGAGATGAATGATCTCGACCGCACCGAGGAGCTTCAAGAATATATATCGAGGAGACTTACCATCTGCTAAGCTTATTCGGCTACCACCGTTTGTTGAAGCCTGTCCTGTGTTTTGAGTAGTCGAGGCAGCATTCGCAGCGTCTGCTTTTCTCTTGCTGACAAACTCTGCCGCAAAGCGACGACCGTCAAGGGTGGAACTGTTGGAATAGATTGAATCAGAGATAATTTCCAACACAGCGTCCGAGGGGTCAAGTGGAAACGAGAGGAGCATCTGTATGAATTCATCGACTAATGGTAACGAACACAATCGAGATCAGCAAAGCAGTAAGGACCGCGCTTTATCAACCACTTACTATTGACTCCCGTCAAGCCGCGTAGTGCCTCTCTCATCCATTTGATGAACTCCAAACTAGGTGGAGGGACATCATCAGTCCATTTGCTCGATGATTGCTTATTAGAATTTGCAGGAGATGGTGTCATTGTAGCACTAGGAGTCGGGATCGAAGTGTTACGAGATTGAGGTGTTGGCGGAGCAACTGGCCGAGGCGAAGTGGACGAAGCATTTGGACCGTTTGATTTACCCCCAGCACCAACAGTAGTCCATGCTCCACCGGACGCTGGGTTGGGTGCTGAAGACTGCGAATAAAGATGTTAGGCCTGCTATCTTCATTCTATCAACACTGTACTAACCTTAGCACTGTCAGCATAACCCCTCTTTGGGCCAGCAGATACCAAGACATTGGGATCGCGTTGCTGCTGGATTACTGAAGGGTCCTTTCGCCTCCTTGCTTCTTCCTCTTCTTGAATCTCTTTCATGCTTTTCTTCGCCGCCTGAGGAGCTTTCGACGTCCAGGCCGCAGCGGGAGTCGCAGCCGATGAAGACAGAGAGGGAGACGATGTGGCTATTGCGGGAGTCGAGTTTGCACGACCAACTTGAGGAAGACCCCATGACAGAGGAGCTTCAATCGCAGAGGAGTTCGTGATAGAGCCAATAGAAGCCGAAGGAGTTTTGGGTGTGCGATTTTCCTTCTCCGCCTTTTTTTCAGCATTTCTTTTTGCCTCTGCTTCTTGGATTTGCCGAAGTGATATAGCGGGTTGCGGATGCAGAGATGATGCTCCTTCTTCATTTGAAGTAGACCAAGCATTAGCCTTTGGCGCCCCCCATGGGGTTGCCGGACCAGTGGTTTGATGGACATGGGGTTTTGGGGCGCCTTTTGTGTCTGACGAGAGAGGAGCGTCACCGCCAGTGGACGCAGGGTCCGAAGAGCTTGGGCTTGCGACTGACCCACTTGCTGGAGCAACCCCGTCCGTCTTGAGGACGGCAGATATCGTATCTATTCCGCTGTTCCGATCGGCGGGTACACGAGCTGTGTCGGGTGGCTCCGATGCTGGAGAGCGGGGGGTGTCAGAGTGGCTGACAATAGTTAATTTCTCCATCAGGGATGCTACGGCAGATTCCCCTTCTCTATTTTCTTTGCTCTCATCGTGCTGTTCAGCGAGTAGTGAGGGGGATTTGTCGAGTAGCGTGATATGAGATGGTGATCGAGGAGAGTGATCATCATAAACTGGCCCAATGGTTACTTCAGGATTGTATAGCTGGTGTGTGGCGATATTCGGAACTTGAGGGTTTTCGAATGAAGCGTCTGCTTGTGGCATGGCGTTGAAATCTGAGGGGTGTGACAGAGCAGATTGCGTCGAGACCGTCTCCGCATGGCGAAACGGCTGAATGATAGAGAGCCAAGGAGAGGAGTCATGTGCTGGGGGGGCTGCTGTAACGAGAACATCATCAACTGATTGATGGGGCCTGCGCTGGGACGGATCGTCCCATAGCGAGCCCGTGCTCTGAAGTGGATAGAGGATTGGCTCAGGGGACGCAAGCGGAGGTTTTTGATCGTGCTCAGGGCGAGTAACCTCAATATAAGGTTGTTGAGGAAGGGAGTGCAAAGGACGATAAGGTTGACTTGGATCTACCAATGGAGAAGTAGGAGTAGCATCCCCTGTCAATCCCTGAGTGCGGCCAAGGGGTACAGTGGGCTGTACGGGACCAGTGACGTGAATAGTCGAATCCAAGCGGAACGCATCATTTCCGGTGGGGTGAACATGACTTTGCATGGCGGCCAACTCCTGTTCTCTGAGTGATCGAAGGAATAATTCGCGGTCCCTCCGCTGAATTTCGACAGCGGAAGAAGTAGACGCATTAACTGAGGGTGGTATTCGATGGGGACTGATTTCTGTTGCAGCAATTTCCAGCGGGAACGAGGATGATGAAGGGGTGATGAACGAATCCGGACGAGAGACATTAGGGGACAATATCTCGTTGTATGATAACCCCTTTGGTGTGGGGCTTATCTGGGTCATCTTCGTATCCACAAGTCCAGGGGGATGGAGAATGGGAAGGCCCTTGGGAGCGATGTGACTGAGGAACAGATGAACCTCCGTACCTGGAGGCAGGACCCGTCGTCTGAAGTCTCGCAGGGGTTCAAAAGTGTCATCAATGCCAATCCTTTGAAGAAGGAGGTCTTCGTTGAAATACCCTCCGCTAAACCAGGTCTGCATGAGAGAGGCTGGGAATGGACCTATATGCCAAGATTGAGTGAGATTGCCATCTACTTGAAAAGATTCTTCCTGACTTATTACCTTGTATTTGTCCGGTGGGATCTTTGTATATCCAATTTACTCGCTCTGGGTCATAATATTCTTGTCCCTGATCATTTAAACCCGTATCTCCCGAGAATAACGGCAATTTATTAGTGGAATCAGTTTCAGGAGCGGCAGAAGCTTGAACATCAGTTTCAAGAGGCGTTGCCCTATTCAACTCTTCGGACTGTCCAGCATCACGTACGAGGTTATGATCCCAGTCTCCTGAAGTTTCTTCCGTTATGTTCTCTTTCCTGCCTGTGCTGATACCAGTTCGCCAAGATGCCTCCAGTCTTTCCTCGCTCTTCGTTATATTTAAGCGAGGATCACTGGGCCGGCGTTTGGTACCAGTTGTCCAAGATTCGCCTATCACTCCATCGAAGGCTTGCGCCAGTCTGGGACGAACCAAGTTGGCGCTAGCGGAACTGCCTCCTGCGGGAGACGGAGGGACAGGTATACCTGATCCAATTGAGGGTTGCCGAGTCCTGTGAAGGTTCAGCGTCTCTTGAGTAGTTTCATCTTTCCGTTTTCTCCCTGCCCCCGCATTTCCCATCGTGAATACACCAGTATTTGCGGAATATCGATCCCGTTGATTCGCGCTTGCAAGCCTACTTCGATCGCGATTCGTATCTAGGCCATTGTGTGCATTTATCGGAGAATGAGACGAGTAAGAGTCGCCTCTGCGGCGAAGGGGTGGAGGGTCAGAATTGTACGGCATGGAAAATATCTTGTGGCGCCCCAAGCTGTAAGTATGGGAACCAAGCATTTAAATCTGTCTCGGGTACTCACTTTCTTCTCGTCCAAAGTGAGCTCCTTGAGACCCATAGGTTCACCGGCAACCTCTCTGACAACCCCAGGCCAACGTTCTACCTCGAGACCAAGTTCACCGTGGCCACCACCAGTTTTCCAGATCAACAACATCTGTTCTTTGGAGTATCGAAAGGGGCGCGAGTTATCAGATGCCAAGTCCGGTGGTGGAGTAGATGTCAATAGTGACGAGTATGATGACTGCAGTGGCAAAGTAGGGGCTAGGACATCAACCGGCGTTGGTCCAGAAATGGATGGACCATTTTGTGGCGAAATGTTCGCAACTGACGAGTTGGGAGCATTAGCAACGGTTATTGAAGATCCACTAGAAGGTGCGGCTGCTTTCGTAGGCTTTCGCATCCATTCCGGGCCAAAATGGAGTGAAGCTGCCGATGTCATTTTAATTTGGTTGATAGAAAAAAGTTCTACTAATGACCGTCGGGCCAAAAAAGTCAGTATAAGTACCAACAGTACATTGTTTCTTGACGCTTACATATTCTTAGAAATATGCAGTGATAAAGTGCTTGTAGGTTGTCCTCCAAGGATTGGTGTACTGTAACGAGTCGATGACAGGGAACAAAACGGCACGAGGCTTTTTTTAAACATTATATTTCCTTGTTTATCTCCCATTTGGGGCAAGCCTCACTTTTGATCCCAAGACAACGATACGGAACGGAGCTGCTCCAGAAAGTAATATAGCAACCAAGATAATTTTACGTTGTACATACAAGAGCGCAAAAGAATATATAGAAAGTCTGCAATGAAAATTATACGGTATATAGCACCTTGTTTAAATACCGTAAGGGCCCACGTATTCATCCTCTTCTAACCACGCCTGTCCAACCGAGACCTGAAGGAGATACTTCACTTCACTATTGAATGCTAAATACGAGGATAACGCACTAACCTTTTTCCCTTTCGCATCGGCCCACGAGTTGCGTCGGCTGCGTTTACTGGTTCCTGCAGACGAAGTTGAGTCACGCCTCTTGGATGAGCTACTAAGCCCTCTTCCACTGACAAAGTAGCGATCAATCAGGGGTTTTGGAGGTGGCTGCTGATGGATGAGTGAATGGATAGATAGAGTCGTTGATAACCCAGTCGAATCTGGAACGAGCGGGGACGATCCCCTCGCTTTATACTGCAATGTCTAGTGCTATTAGGATACATAAAGCAGGATATCGGGGATTTATGCACTCACCGACTCGAGCTCTGGGCGCCCTCTCCAATTTGCAACGGCCTCACAGAAACGTAGTGCCGCTCGCTCAATCGGCTCAGCAGGGTACTTCCTTGACAAGTCCTCCAGATGTGACGCCAAGTCAACAGAATTCTGGGAGATCGTGAAGAACTAGGCGAGGGAACGGTAAGTACGTTGACTCAAACTCAACCAGATGAGATACCCACCTCAGATATTCTCTCATTCATAACCTTCTCATACTCTTCGTAAGCTTCCCTACCGCTTGAGGCTTGTTTGGCACCGAAAAGAATAAACCAAGCATCTCTGACGGTTGGCATTTCGTCAGGTTCAAACATTTGCTCTTCATCATCATCATACTCCTCTACGTTGACTACCGATTGTTGATTACTGTCCTGAGCAGTTGGCGCAGCTTGAGTCGAAACGGGTGGTAAGGAACCAAGTCCCACACCCAGCAAGATTTCAACTGGATCCGTTCCCCTCCACCCTTTGACGAGATAGCCTTGTAGAGAAGCACGAGTGAGTAAGCCTGCGAGGAGAGCGTACCAAGCACGGGAGGGTCGAGCAGGCACGGCTTTCGCGGTGGATGTTCGTCCAGGGCTATCTAAGCTCTCATCTTCCGAATCAGATTTCAGTGAGCTCGAATCAGGTTCCTTCCTTTTACCTAGGTCCATTCTGGCAAGAGCGTCCCACTCTTCACCACGAGCCTCTCGTCCAAGCTCAACAGCAACTAAGGCAGACAACCGCAAGAATCGGGGAATTAGATCGGTAAGTCTCGCTTCCGTCCCTCGGGCCTTGCCATAAAACGGAGCACGGCGGAGAGGTGGACCGGAGGTGGAAAGACCAGCTCCAATCGACGTCTGTGCACGCATCCGGGCCTTAGCAGTCATACCCTTGCCAACATCCGGGTAGCTAGGACATGCCGAGCACGCAATGGAAAAATGCCTTGCGCACCTTTTAGACCTGGGAGTTCGTTCATCCGAACGGGTGGGGATATTGCATGCTCCATAATAATAGAGGTCCTTTGAACGACCAACGGCTCGGAACACTCGAGGGGGAGGTGCCGGTGAGGAAGACTCGGCTATATCCAATGGAAACGAAGCAGGATATCGACTGCCGCCGGTTTTAGACATCGATGAAGACGGTCCACGGCCGAATGTAGAAAAAGATTGGGATCGTACATTGGCAGAGGAGCTGAGCGCCCATGGCGATTCAGGGCCTGCACCTCTGGGAATGGAGGAAAAAATGGAACCCGGAGGAGGTAATATTGCAGCAGGATGTTCGGCACCGACCCCGGCTGTTGCTGTGAGCGTTTGGAATGAGGGAAGACTGGGAAGTTCTGATCTGTTGGCAAATGATGAAATGCTAGAAAGTAGAGCCAAGGAAGGAGTGTAACTAGTGAAGGACGGGGGCGAACCAGGAACGGATGGCGGGTTTTCCAGTCCACGGGTGGTATGGGTGTCCTCAGTGAAGACATCATTGACGAGTGCTGCGATGGCAAGACGTAATCGTACGCCATTAGGTAAAAGAGGTTGCACTCGAGGGGTAAAAGAGGTATCGCGAAGGAGAGGGTCATCAGGATCAAATGGGAGGTCCTCGGGAGGTTGATCGAGCATCGCTGATAACACCTTTTCCAGTCCATCCGCCTCAGCTCTGAGTGCTCGAGCCCTCGCCGAGTTGCCTGATGTGCCCAAGCGCGAGGAGGTAGCGGAGAATGCAGAGTCCAGCAGCGCCTTATCTGTCCCGTAACCCAAGACCTCAACACCTTCCCCATCACTGGCAAACTCCTCTTCCTCTTCGCCTGTGTTCAAGCCCATTCCTAACTCAGCCCGAGCTTGGGAGAATCGTGCTCTGCCGTGAAGCCAGAGCATGTGGTCGAGAATCAACGTGCGCGTTGTCTTCTCTCGCGGAGGTATCGAGTGAAGATGATGGGCATGTTTATGAGCCGGGGCCTTGAATGTTAATGACTGAAGTCGAGTGTGTTCAGTTGCGACCGCCATGGATGTTGGAGCGTTGATACGGTTTTCAGTTCTGTGCAGTGGAAACGAGGGACGTGGTCGCATTTTGGGTTCAGGTAAATTCACGTCTGTACCCTCACTGAGCAGAGGTGCATGTAGAAAGGAATGAGACGAGTGGTGCTGATAAGAAGCCCGACTACTATCACCAGTCGGAATGCAAATCGCCCCTTCCACAAACGTGGGTCGTCCTGCGGCGGGTACAGCAGGAGGAAGCAGATTATCCATATCTGGTTGGATTCAAATTGACGTTTGGCAGAGTTTCGATGCTTTGGAAGGTTTGCGATAGCTACTGTAGCCCATCATTAGACAAAAAGTTCTGCAAGGTCGCTGATAACCCTAGTCTTTGATCCCGCATCCTCCCGAATCACGCCAACACATGACCCCAGCCTTTCCGAATCTAACCCGACTCTCGGAGGAAGCGCAGCAATCCTTTGGTTCCTAGTATTGCCGAATATCAGCGAGGGTCAGGGTAGTAGGGCAATTGCATTGTCATGACACACCTTCTTTCAGCCAAACGGACCGCTGGGGCACCCGAAACCTAATTCAAACCAATCGGACACGAGATCGATTCCAAAATCGATTAGCTGTTCATATGATTGAACTTACCTATTCCCCTCCACCAGAAGGACGCCCAACTGGAGCAAGCCAAGTACAGGAGGTAGCTGAGAATACTTGATGAACAAAACTTCCATTTTAGCTTTACACAGGTAATGATCACCGACCTTGGATACTTGATTATCACGAATGTCAATTTCTTCTCCCGACCATCTATCCACATCCCCGCGTCCAAACCTCTCAGCCAATTCTACTAAGCCTTCCAAGTTTGATATAGCGTTACCTAGAGAAGAGATACCACCGTGTGAGGGGAGGGGGTTACTCGAAATCACCTTTTTAAACATTGAACTAACCTCTCACCCTCAACACCTTGAGAGGCTCGCGACTACTAAGCGGGTCGGGCAAAAAGAATCTTGATATTCCAGGTAGTTCGGTAAGCTGATTCTCTGACAAATCTAGGATCTTCAAAGAGGGACAATGGGAGTATATAACATCAAGCAGCGACTCTCGTCCTTCAGCATCCTGGTCTACTTGAACCCGTACACGATCGTGAAGGCCTGAACCCCGCAAATCCAGCTCTTCTAGGCGAGGAAGACTTGTCAGCCCCGAATTCAGAGTCACTAAGACGTCAGCCCGTCGATTTACGAGGTATAGAGCACGAAGGTTCGTGGCCCAAGTCTGACTTTCGATCAAACCCAGTGGCACGGTTTCCCTCGGCAGATGTGGATCTGTTGCGCCGTCATGAATGTTGGATGGTAATGGGCGTATTAGGAGTGATGTCGAACGATGATGTGCCGAAGGCTTCAGAGGAGGGAGTGTTAAAGCTAACAATCGGGAATCATAATACTTGTCCAGTGGGATCGGGTTAGAAGGTTTCGTTGAAATTTGACCTAAAGTGGATTGCGGTTCTGCGTGTGTAGCAGAATTTCCGCTGGGTTCCTCCTCTTCGCCAGTACCCTTCGTTTGTGGTTCTTGTGGAAGAGGAGACATAGTCCGTTCTTCATATTCAACGACATCGCCAAGATTTGAGATTGGCTTAGCTATGTCTTTGGCGAGTGTCGGTGATTGTGGAGAGGAGTCCATGTCATCAGTTTTGATGCAGACTCCACCCAATACATGATTGTCTCCACCATCTTGCTGCCCTATACCTATTTTCGCTGAGTGAAAATACGCGTGCATCGATTTTCCACGTATCCATGGATTTCCACGTACGTCAAGGACCTCCAGTTGACGAAAAAGAGATCGACCAATGATCGACTGATCACTGAACCCGACGTCCTCGAGTTCAGACCTTTGCAGATTCAACTCCTTCAAGTATTTGAGGTTGCCCAGAGATGCCAATAAAGCACCAAACCCAACCACACTGAGGGGATTATCTGATAAATCCAATTTCACCAGGTTCCTTGGGAATACTGGGTCAATTGATGATGATTTGAGCTGATTGCAAGACACTAATAATGTCTGAAGAGCTGGAAAGATATCATCGCTCTGTGAGGTAGAAGAGTAGAAGGGGTTGGAGTCTTCGGTTGGCAATGGCGAGCTCAAACGCAAATTGGAGAGTTTGTTTGATGATAAGTTTAAGAATGAAAGAGATGGGAGGCCCAAGAGTTGAACAGGGAATGATTCGAATTGGTTCGAGGAGAGATCGAGATGCCCGAGCTGTAGGAGATCACCGAAGGAGTTGGGAAGAGTGTTAAGAGTATTATTATGAAAGTCGAGAAACTTGAGCGAGCCGAAAAGGGACAATTCCGGCTGAATGGAGGAGATAATGTTGTTTCTGGCCTTCAATGTGACGAGGTCGACGACTTGGTAATACGGCAAAATGGTTGAAGGAACTTTGTCCTCTGGATGGATATCCTGTTGTCCGGATGGAGAACATTCGGGCTCAATGCCAAGATGTATAGTAAACAGATTGATGGGAAGAATTGATAGCGACCTCGATGATATATTGAGAGTTCCTGTACACATAATTTATGAGAACCTCAACGAAGCCCATAACGGAATCACTAACCAGATGTTCTTGCACGCTCAATGGTATCCTTCAAGCTTCGTCTTCCAGAGTCATCCCCAGAGAAAGATGATTCGAAATGTTCGGCTTCATTGATATCCCCTGAACCATTAGAGGTATTTGCAGATTGTTGAAGCGCTTGTCGTTTGCGAGCGATGAGAGTCTTGAGCGATTCTCTAGTACTGGAGGACGGCCTGACGGTGTCATTCCTCATATTATCGCCTTCTGCATTCGACTTTGAAACATGAACGGCAGCGCGGGGTGATGGCTTCTTGACATGAGAGGAAGGAGAGCCAGACGGAACGACGCGTCGTTTTGTCTGAACCGAGGTGACCAGTGACTGTGCTGAAGCACGCTCGACATTGGAGGAAAAGAACGGCAAGCTGGAGGTTGAGGATGATGGATTGGATATAACTGAACGCGTTGTGCGTAGAGGGGTTGGACTTGCAGTCGTAGGTTTCAAGTTTGACTGGCGGTTGATAGAAGAGAGTGAGCCAGTCTTGCGGAGAGTAGAAGGAGTAGCACCAGCTGGTGATTTTACAGGATTTGTGACTGGCTTAGGAGATGGAAGCTTTGTCTTGAATTTAGGGATGCCGCTTGATTCGTTGCTCATCGTTGAAGAAAGAAAAGTGAGGGTTGACCCTGATCACGTGACTGTATTTGTAATCTAAAACGGCACATTACTCTACAACTGATCATCTCTTTGTCTTGCCTTTGCGGCGGGCTTCATAAGCATTGGGCTCTGTCAAAAATAGGTTATATAGTCAGGGAAGCACTCCCCCTCATTGACTAACGCAATCGTACCTTCCGAATTGCCGGTTGGCTTCTGCCGTGAACTCGATTGAGATTGTGGTTCATCACTGGAGGCATCGGATTCGTCCGAAGATTCATCGAATGGTCGGGGTTTGTGATATATACAGCAGACTAACATCCTTTGCTTCAGAACAAGGTTTAACATCCTCAAGTTCCGTCAACCTACTTTTAGACTTCTTCTTTCCACAACCTTCGTTGTCAACAACACCCTCTTCCCAAGCGACCTGAGGCCTACTTCTAGGACCCCCTCGAAGACGGAGGACGCCACTGACCTCCGAGTGGGTATCGGGGGTATTTTCCGTGCTGTTGACTTCTGTAGCAGGAGAGACTGCGGAAGTTGTTGTTGACGTATGAGATCCTTGGGTAGTTACAGACGAGACATGTAGGTGGCCTGAGGCAGACATGGTAAACCCGATGTTTGCAGGTGGTGAATGTAATTAGGGAAGCACTTGGTTCAAAATGAAAGCTGCTTGGTCATCATGTTTGTCTCACATCGAACATATACCTATTACATCTATTCGTATCTCCTACGCCAAGCAAATGGCTAGTTTCCGCTCTTTTGAGTAAAGATGTTGAGCCGAGTGTAGTTGTTATATAGCTCATCCGATGTCAAGAGCGTATCTCCATAGGTTTTATACGGATGCAACCATGCTGCTAGAGGCTATCCCGTCGCAAATGTCACAATCAGTTTCTTAGAGAATGTGGTCAAAGCATGCCTTACCTCGTGGAACTCTAAAAATGCCCCGGCTGAAGAAATTCACGTCAATTAGCCCAGTTATCTAAGTAAAGGTTTGACAAGGTCAAACTCACCTCCTGTCTGATATCCATCCTCTGGATCGGTTTTTCCGCTCCCTCCGTGGAGAATTTTCTTAGACACTTGTCCGTGCAATCCGTTACCAGTATAAAACTGGACACCAGGTTCTTGAAACAAACATTGTTAAGCCACCTCACCCTTCTGCATTAGGGGCTTGACTTACGGTTCGTCTCGAAGGTTAGAAGAATACCGGACCTCTGGGAATACAGGGTCACTGGTGCCTTATCCTTTTGAGCTTCACCATGCTCAAGCAGCTGATTGATTGTATCCAGCTCCTTCAAATCACTCAAAGGCACTCGTGAAGGCGGAACTGATGTAATTGGACGCTCAAATAGATAGTATTCGTCTACCCAATGATATCTTTCAGTATGAACATAAGAGCCTCTATGACACAGTAAGTGCACATACCGTAGCCTTGTGGCGGGAAGAACTTTCCTATTGGTTTAGCGGCATGTTCATAGGGCGAAGCGGTTGTGGGCAACAGGTTTCCCGTTGCAAGGCCATTCGGTTGGAGCTCGAGGGTATTATTTGACTTGATTGTAAGTAAGTGGGCCTTTATGTCTGGCGTTGGGGATTGTCCGTTAGGGATTGAGGCATCTAAGTTGAATCCCCAATGCTAAGTTGAGGTCAACAGAATCATTACAAACCACCGTCATGAGATATTGAAGAGGGAACCGGACCTACCTGGGTTAGATTTACTGGTGTTACAACCTTTTCCTCTGAATCACCCAAGATAATTTTTGCCCTGTAAATAAGCACGAGACTACCAAGGTGCCGTATTCCGTTCTCAAAAGTGGGTCCACTGCCTGCCTCAAGACCAGTAAGAATCTCAACGTAGAGGGTTCCGGGAAAACCCTGATCTCCGGCGGGAGAGGTGAGTTTGAACACAGCACTCGATGTCAATTTGTTGATGGCCTGTTTTTCTCGGAGTGAGAACAAGGAGTAGCTCTCTGGATTCTTGACGGGGTCGATCACTTCGAAAACCCTCCTATCGAAACCATCAGGACCTCCATGTAAACTGACTTGAGTAGACTCTGAATGCAAGCAACAAAGGTTATCAGACTGTTATGATAAGACTTTGATCATTAGCCGTAAGAGATTTACCTGTAGGCTCCAACGTAAGCTGTGATTTGATACCGTCCTTCTCAAGCTCGATAGTTCCTACTGGAACTCTGTTAGAGTATCTCCCCACCACGGTGTTCATAAATTCACGGTGTGTCCGGTGGTCTTCTGGATCGTTGGGGCCAATGACAATGTCATGGGTTTTATCTCCGTCGTTTACTAATATTTTGTGTATAGTGCTAGGTCGGATTGTTTGTCAACACTAGTAAGAAACCGCTGCGAAGCCTTGGTAAACCCTTACAATCCATACGGTAGCACCTCCACCGCTAAGGAAGGTGCCTCTGAGCCTAACGAGAGTGTCATAGGGACTGTAGCATCCTGATTCAAAATCGAAGGTGCCGACATTTGTTCGAGGGTTAATCTGACCGGATTTGGAGAGATGCAGAAATCCTGAGGTAATGATCCTTGACCAGTCACTTCGGGAAACAGTGTTGCTGATATATATACGTGAAGTGCTTCCTCTCTTCGGCCCGGTCCCGACACTCGAGCAATCGTCTTGATGGGGGTTAGCTCCTTATGGGATTAATAGCTGGCCGATATTTCTCCGTAAGCAGCTAAAAGATGCTTGATAATTGGCAGTAATGCGTGAAATATCCTGAAAGTAATTCCATAAATTAACAGTGTAGCCTAAAAGTGGGCGGTTACTAAAGGGGATATTTTGAGGAACGTGTACAAGTGGGACGATTCAAGTTCCCAGAATTTGCCACTGCGACGACACTAATTTTCTGGACAATCTGGGGATTTAATGCAATTAAAGAAATCGCGGGTAACAATTTGGGGCAGAAGGTTCCGATTGCTCTAATTTCTACTTCTATCTGTGCAGAATTCGGACTGTGATCTCCATTCAAAACATTGGCATTATCTACGAAACAAGTAGCTCTCAAAGCAACACTGCTATAGCAAACTCTAGTGATGCTCCATGACATGACATATATGTCCGGATCTAGGTGGTGTGGATCAATTCAAAGCACTAAATTCAAAACACTGGTACCTGTAATGTAGGAAATCCCAGCAGTTTTTGGGCTCGGCGTCAATTACAGGTCGGACACAGGCTCTCCATTTATTTCAGGTCAGGAAGGCGATTCATCTTGGATTGTTTAGAATTGGACACTTAAAAGATATGAATGTCAGGTACTACAGACCCGGAGGCGCCGGTCTTCTTAGCTTTAAGATCAAACGGCAAAGCGATGAATTTCGGACATATCCGTGATATTGTAGATGTACCACGAAGTGGACGGAGAGATCCGGTAAAGGAAAGAGACGAGTGACATATATTCCGAGCGGAGCGCAGCGGAGAGAGGAATTATTGCTTCACGTGATCTGTCAAAGGTGCAGTCGAGCAGACCCTGCTGCGCCCCTGTGCAGGACAAACTGTTGTACAGTTGTAGAATGAATCACATTGCCTACCGCTTGCCACTTTATATACGACCGTCTGTTATTGTTATATCTACTCTCATAAATAAGGGCTTTCGAATGATACCGGATTTGTTGCTAATCCATACGTCTGGGGTCAGGATCC